>CAUYSK010107566.1:0-17847 GCA_963575035.1 Avahi laniger | reverse complement strand
ATTTCAGCATATTACGGAGGTACAAATGTTTCTGAACATATTTTATGCTGATCCTTTTGCCCATCTCTGACCCTGGTTCCACATTTTGCAGATCTACTTCTATTAATACTTTAGTGGTCCCCAACTTTTTTGGCACCAGAGACTGGTTTCATGGAAGACAATTTTTCATGGACCGGGGTGGGGGGTGGTGGTGGTGGTTTTGAGATGATTCAAGAGGATTATATGTATTGTGCACTTTATTTCTATTATTAGTACATTGTAATATATAATGAAATAATTATACAACTCACCATAATGCAGATTCAGTAGGAGCCCTGAGCTTGTTTTCCTGCAACCAATGTCCCTGCTGATCTGACAGGAGGCAGAGCTCAGGCGGTGATGCAAGTGATGGGGAACAGCTATAAATACAGATGGAGCTTTGCTCACCTCCTGCTGCACAGTCTGGTTCCAGTACTGGTACTGGTCCATGGCCTGAGGGTTGGGGACTGCAGTTCTACTTGGTCTCCACCACTTTTCTCCATCATCTTTAAATTCCTCTGCTACTAAAAGTAATAAATAAAAATTCACAGTAGAGTACAGGCTCTGCATAGTCTGGGACCAGTGCAGTATCCTCAATATACTTGTTTCAATTAAAAATGTAAATTTTCAGGCCTGTCCCAGTCTGCTGCTCCTACCTGGTTACACAGTGACAGGTCAGTGCTGAGCCACCCCTCGGCACTGCCAGCGCTCCTCTGCCAGTGTTGCTGATATCCCATGCAGCTCTCCATTGGCTACATGGCAATGCCCTTTTTTACAATTTTGTTTCCTTGCTGACCCAGGAGCTGTCTCTGAGCATAACGTCAGACACGAATGTGGGTCCTCCCAGTCTTCACTTGAGCTCACAGCCCTTCCCACTACCTTTTCTCCCTTCCAGTTTTCCCTTCCTTCTCTGAGCTGGCATTTGCACAAAGCGCATGTATGGTTGGGGTTTCTCCCTACAGGTTCTATCCTTTCTCTGTGCCAGGCTTTTTTTCCCTATTAACTCCAGGCATGTTAAGCAAGGACCACACCTTTGTGGTGGCCATACACCGTGAGGCTGGTGACTTTTTTCACCCAAATGAGCCTGAGATGATGGAACTTCTTGTGTATTTAATTTCTACCCCAGGAAGACAGATTGTTGTAAGGTTGAGCATAGCAACTAATCATTAATTCTCTCCTTTAGATTATTAACCAAATGAGAACAAGGAGATACATAAAAATGAAAGTATAATATCAGAACTATTACTCCCAAGAAACTGTGTGTTTTTTATGTATTGTGTTGACAAACACAGCTTAGATCTAAGTGAGTTTTCACACTGTCTTTTCACAACCTACCCCAAATCAATTGAGAACCTGAGATCTCCATGGATACGCAGAGGGGAGTTAAAGTGCGTTTACTCAGGTAGCTGCGTGGAGGATTATGGCCTGCCTCGTGTCCCTTAGAGCACAAGAGATGGGCCTTTTTACCTCCTCACATGGGGAGGAGCAAGTAAAGGGATAGACAGAGGTGCTAAAAATATTTCACTTATAATGTTTTCTCTAGAGAGCACAGTATAAGTTCTTTCACTCTGAGAGCAGGACACTGAGTATTTTCTCCCCAACAGGGGTGTTTGGAGAATCCTCCATCTGTCTGACTCAACCTCCTTTCTCAATTCTTCTCCCATTTTCACCCCAGTTAGTGTCGTTACCTCACTTCTCTCATGGCTTGATGGCATAAATCTTTAAGCAGTACCAGGGAGCCAAATGCTAAGGCTATGAGAGAAAATTTTGATCTCGGCTTTTCTACCAGGACCCCTTTCATGCCAGAATGGGCATTCTTGCTATAGAAATATATAATATTATGTGGGGACTTGGAGCCATTGAGCCCTCTTCCCAGGTTGGAGGCTCTAGTTCTTCAAAGAACTTCCAAGGGACTAGGTGGATACCCATAGTATCTAGCCAGGGAAATCAGCTGGCCTGGAGTCTTCCCACAGTGCCTGGGGAGAGGGAGGTTTCTCCTCTTCTTATTTTGAGACCCCAGTGCTCTACTGGTTCTACTGTATTGGCCAATGCAATCTTTGAAGATAGAAAGAGTACCAAGTACTCTCTGTAACTGCCTCCCCTGGAAGGTCACCTGGTCTGCTCTTCTCCTCTGCTTCAGTACCTGCCCTTGCCCTGTCTGCCTACCAGCTCAGCTTTTTCTTCCTTAGACTACAGCAGCCTGCAGGATTCTATCCAGGAAAGTCTTCAGGTGTTATTCAAGATCCTGGCCATCCAAAAGTCAGGAGACTTATACAAAACATCTCTGGAATGGGTGACCATCATGCATGGCCTGGGTGAGTGTAGGCCTCTAGCTGGGATGACAGGTGGGACCTGAGGCAGGAAGGCCCAGCATGGTAGGGGCAACAGGTAGAGGTTGGGTAGGGGAAGTTATGAAGGACAGAGTGAGGACCTACTTTAGGACCTATTTCTTGGGATGAGGTGACCAGGTCTTTATTCACAATAAGAGTTTTATCTCCCCAAAGTCAAGTCCCTGGGTCCTGCTGAGTAGAGTATTTTGGTTGGCCTGGTGGAACACCAGAGAGGTCAGGAGCAGGCTGGACCCCCTTGCAGAAGTTAACACCCTAGTGTCTCCCACCAGTGTTCCTCTGGCTTTTATACAGGTGCCCTGCTGGAGGTATGGGTAACTTTCCAGCAGAAGTGGATTTTTCTGAATAAAGCTCTGCATGAGATGAAGATCCAGTTTCCTAGTGCTGACCTGGTAGGGAAGGCAGGGGCTGAGGCAAAGTGGGAAAGTTGGGCTTTTGAAAAGTGGGGCTTAGGGTGAGAGGGGGAGCTATCACTTCACATTTGTCCTCACTTTTACCCTTTCTCTTGCCACAGAACTCTCGTTTCAAGGCCATGGATGATCAGTATCGAACCCTGATGCGCATCTCTGTAGCTGATCCTATGGTTCTGTCACTTATAGTACCCAGTGCCAAGAGGAGCCCTTACTTCCAAGGCCAGCAGCTGCAACAACTACTGCAAGCAGGATCAGTGGAGCTGGAGGGTATCATCATGGCTTTGGAGAGTGTGCTTTATGGGGTGTGTGCTTACTTCCCCCGCCTCTTCTTTCTCAGTGACAGTGAGCTGGTAGCCCTGCTGGCTACCCCGCTGGAGTCATGTGAGGCCCAGCTGTGGGTACAACGCTGCTTTCCTCACGTGCATGCTGTGAATTTCAAGTCCTGCTCAACTGATGAGAAAAACAGGGATGACCAGGCGTCAAGCCCAAGCACACAGACTCAGGTGGAGGCACTTGCAGTGCTAGGGGTGGGTGGGGAGGTAGTGAAGCTGCAGGAGCCCCTTCCTCTGCATCCAGATCTCCCTAAGTGGCTGGCCTCTCTGGAGCAGTGTCTGCGCTTGGCATTGGTGCACATGCTGCAGAACTGTGTGGCTGCCCGCCTTGCCCAGGGGCCATCCCTAGGTGAAGCCTTCAAGCAAAGCCTGTTGCCCCCACAACTATATGGCTACCACTGGCTGGATTTAGTCGAGGCCTTCCCATGGCAGTGTGTGCTGGTGGCAGAAGAGGTGGTGTGGCGGGCTGAGATGGAGGAGACTCTGCTTAAGGGGGGGACCCCAGCCATGGTCCCCATGCATACGCGCAAGCTTGAGGTACTGGTATATTTTATACGGGCCCGGAGGGGCTCCCAGGGTGGGCAGCCCCTTACTTCTGTTCGCCAGGCCAGCCTGCTCAGTGCCCTGCTGGTCATGGCAATGACTCACCGGGATATAGCACAGTTGCTGGAGCAGCACCAGGTCAGCGATCTGACAGACTTCCACTGGGTCCGCCAACTCAAGTATCACCTGGGTTCACCTCACATGATCCCCCAAAGCCCCATGCAGAGTCTCAAGGCTATTGCATCTACTGAGCCTTCTCTGGCACCAGCTGCATGCTGGGTAGATGTGCTGGGCCGGTCCTTCCTGTACAATTATGAGTACCTGGGTCCCAGACTGGGGCCTCTACCCAGCCTGCTGCCAGAGCGAACAGCCCTGGTGCTGTTATTGGCCCTGGAGGAAGTGGCCTGTGGGACCCTCCTGGGCCCTGATGGTGTGGGCAAGGTTGCTACGGTAAAAAACTTGGCACGGGCCCTGGGCCGCCAGCTGGTGATAATGCCCTGCTCACCTCAGATAGAGGCCCAGTGCCTGAGCAACTACCTGAATGGCGCGCTGCAGGGTGGTGCCTGGCTGCTGCTGGATGCAGCTCAGCACCTGCCCTCTGGCTTGCTCTCTGCCTTGGGCCAGCGTCTGGCTAAAGTGCACCACCTCTATGCCCCACTGTATCAGGAGGCTTCCCGGACCACCAGTACCACAGACCCCACCCAGCCCCAGCTCCTTGGCAGCGGCGTCTTTGAGAAACATCACGTGTCTATGCGCCTTGGCTATGGCTGTCTCCTGACACTGCGTGTCCTGAGCCCTGCTGTGCCTGCCAACCTGCACTTGTTACTGCGGCCTGTGGCATTGGCACTGCCTGATCTCCAGCAAGTGGCAGAGCTGACCCTGCTAGGTGCAGGGATGCGAGATGCCTCCCGCATGGCTACCCGCCTATCCAAATTCTTCTTCCTAGAGCGTGAGCTGGTATCTGGGCCCCTGCCCTGCCGCTTGCCACTGCTCAAGCAGATACTAGAAGACACAATACAGACACTAAATGAGACCAAGGGGGAAGCCAAGACTGAAAAGCCCCGCAGCCAGACTGCCATCGAGGAGGCTGCCCTACTGTGTGCCCTGCTGCGCTCACCACTGTTCAGCATCCTCAGTGGGCTCCGCCTGCACAACCTCCGAGAGCTGCTCTGTGGGCTTTTCCCTAGCGCCAGCCAAGTGCTGGCAGAGCCTATGACCCACAGGCTGCTGAAGCCACTAATGGTGGAGGAACTGAGGCAGGTAGGTCTGCATCCTAGCCCTGACATTTTGGGGTCCCTGGAACAGCTGAGCCAGGCCCTATGCCGGACATCAGGCATTCTGCTCCTGGGCCCTGCAGGCAGCGGCAAGACCACTTGTTGGCACAGCTTATTTAAGATCCAGAATCGGCTGGCAGCCATGGAGGGCACCTCAACCCATGGCTACCAGCCTGCGGAAATTACCCACCTGTACCCCAGTGTCCTCAGCCCCCAAGAGTTCCTGGGATGGCTAGAGGGCCCCTGCTGGCACCATGGTGTCTTCCCCAGGGTTCTTCATGCAGCCAGTCAGTGTAACAGCATGAGGCCAAAAGGGCAGAAGGAGGAATCAGTGGGGATCCAGCACTGGATAATATGTGATGGGGCCTCTAATGCTGCTTGGCTGGACTCCATCACTTGCCTCCTGAGTGAGCTCCCCCAGCTTAGTCTCCCCAATGGACAGCAGATAGCACGACCCCCAGGTACCTTTCTCCTGATGGAAGTGGCAGATGCAACAGGCATGTCTCCCACAGTGGTGAGCTGTTGTGCCCTAGTCTGGTGTGGTGGGGAGCAGACTTGGCAGTGTATGCTTAGTGTCCTGATGGCATCCCTGCCCCATGAGTACCACCTGCAGCAACAGACGGTCACTGAGCTCAACCGCCTGGCTGAAGTTCTGGTGCCTGCCACGTTCCGATTCCTCGCCCGCCAGGGTGCCAGCTCTGTGCTGCAGGTACATGGGCAACAGGCTGTTTGCCCAGGTGTGGCAGAAGTCACCAGCCTGGCCCGCATCTTGCGTGCTCTGCTTGACACCCACCTGCATCTAGAGGAGAAGAAGGCACGTGGCCCAGGTGAGGAGAGGGACGGGCTGATTTGAGAGAGATGGGACCTTGAGAGTGGCTAGGGTATAGCTGGAGTCTGGGTAGAGCTGGGTCAGGGGGACTAAAAGTGAAGAGAAATAATATAGTTAACCTCTACTCTTTCCTCCACTCCCCCCTGCTTTTTCTACTGGGACTCCTATTCTGGCCATGATGACCTTTGCAGAAGACCTCAGCGTTAGCGATCCTGTGTCCCAAAGCATCAGGTCTTCAAAAAGCAGCTCTCTGAACCAGTCCCAGGCTGACAGCAATGACGTATCGAATAAGCACAGGGAACACTTGCTGGCTGTCAGCAGTTTTCTCTTTGCCCTGATCTGGGGCTTTGGAGCCCACCTTCCCTCCAGGTGCCTACAGGGATGGGGGATGGGGGTTGCAGAGGGCTGAGATGGACTGGCCCATGGAAGTCAAAACCCATGTGACATCACTGTTGGGGTATGGTGGAGTGTGTGAGTGTCTCACAAATTGAAATGTAACTGTCTAACACTTTTGCCTGTGTGTCCATCTGAGCAGGCTCTGGCCCCTCTTTGATACTTTCATGAGGGGTTCCATTAGCTGCCTCTCCAACTACCCTGAGCCACCACCATCAGCCTTGGTGTTTGATCTACATGTAAGCCCCGAAGATGGGACACTGGCCCCCTTCACTGGGCACTACCTGAGCAACCACGTGAAAGGGACTCTGGGCACCTTCCACCCTTCTACTCAGGTGTGAGGACAGTGGGGCAGGAGCTGGGTTTGGAATTTAAGGAGCTATGCCAGGGATAATCTATGTCCAAAGCTCCACTGAGGCCCACCTGCTCCCTTTCTTTGATAAGTTTTCACAATCACAAGAATACATGAAGTATTTTCTAAGTACAGCTCTAAGACAAGTCCCCTAAATCTTTATTTTCAACTGTCCTACACCGGAGCTGCCACGGTAAGCCCTGCTTCTGTTGTGCAGACTGAACGGCTCTTTTATGTGGTGGACCTGCTTCTGTCAGCGGGACAGCCAGTGCTGCTGGCTGGAGAGGCAGCAACAGGGAAGTCAGCCTTTGTGGAGGTGCTAGTGGAGCCAAGCCACCCTTACATATACAGCGCCATCCACCCTGTCTTCAGCTCCACCCACCTCCGTCTCCTGCTGAGCAGAGGGGTCCAGGGCCAAGCCCAAGCCAGCCTGCGGTCTGGGCATCACCAGGATTCTAAAGGCTCCCTTCTCTTCCTGCTGGAGGATCTGCACCTGGCCACTTCTGGTGAGGAGCTGGGAGGAGGGAAGGAAGGAGCTACTGTCATCTCTTTTTTTTTTGAAACAGAGTCTCACTCTTTTCTCCGGGCTAGAGTGCCATGGCGTTAGCCTAGCTCACAGCAACCTCGAACTCCTAGGCTCAAGCAATCCTCCTGCCTCAGCCTCCAGAGTAGTTGGGACTACAGGCATGCACTACCATGCCTGGCTAATTTTTTCTATATATTTTTAGTTGTCCGATTAATTTCTTTCTATTTTTAGTAGAGACGGGATCTCGCTCTTGCTCAGGCTGATTTCGAACTCCTGAGCTCAAACGATCCACCCGCCTCGGCCTCCCAGAGAGCTAGGATTACAGGCGTGAGCCACCGCACTCGGCCTACTGTCATCTCTTGAGACTGTAAAATCCCTAGCAATATTCATTGATTCTCAAATATATGTCTGCAGATCAAATTTTAGTGTTCCATTCTTAATATCTTCTCATCCCTGAGCAATCTCACCCACCCATGGCCTTATCCACCATCTCTTTGCTTTAACTGTTAAACCCCTCTCTCCAACTCAGGCTTCTCTTCTAAGCATCAGACCTGTTTATCCAACTACCTACAGTACATCTCCATCTTGTTGTTCCATTGGTACCTCGGACCCAACCCTGAGCTTATCACCTTCCCCCACAAAATCTGTTCCTATGTGTCCTCTTAGTAACTGGTTTCACCATCCAACAGGTCACTGAAGCCAGAAATCTTGCTGACATCTCCTTCTCTTTCACCAATGTCTAGTCACCAAGTCTCTTAATTCTGCCTCGTAAATATCTCTTGAATATTTCCACTTATTTCCATGGTTCAGATAGTCATTACTTGGAACTTTGGCAAATGTCCTTGCAAACATTATTGTGATGAGGCTTTCTTCTATATCCTCTTATACTCTTTGCTCTAACTGGACTCAACAAGGCAGGCTTCCTCTAGCCTCTGGGGTTGCTGTCCTCTGTGCTTTCTCTCCTCCATTTGGTTCAATCTTACTTATTCTTTCTAAATTATCTAAGGCAGTAGCTCCTCTAGGAAGCCTGAGCTCCAAGGCAGGTTACACATCTATCCTGTGTTCTGTTCAATAACCTATGGTAACCATGATTTTAGAATTGTATGCCTACTTGCCTGTCTTTTACACTACACTCTGAACTTTATGAGAAGAGGAATTAATCACATTCATTTTGATAGGCCCAACAGGAAGTAACTGCTCAATAAGTTTGAGGACAAAAAGATAACAAAGGAAAGGGGGGAGAATTTGTGATGAAAGTTTGGAATATTGATGTTTAAAGTTTCTAAAGTGGTGTACCTCCACATGATGACAGGTTCTAAATATGGGCATGGGATCAGGTAGGAGCGAAGTGTATGTGTAGGTTGTTAGAGTCAAGGGAGTCAATGGGCTAAAGCTTTGGATGGGTTGTTGAGTCAAACAGTGAATTCTTATGGAGTGTAGAAAACTTGAACCAGGTGTATCACTACTTAATAATAGCAGGTACAATTTATTGAGTATTTACTATGCGCTACATGCTTTATATATGTCTTTAGTGTTTATAAAATCCTAATAAGATGGAGATTTTTTAGTGATTATTTTAAAGGTAGACAAACTGAGACAGATTTTATAACTTGCCCAAGACATCCTAGCTATTAAGTGTTAAAATGAAGATAAAAATTCAGGTCTATCTGGCTCCAAAACCTGTAGTTCCTTCCAATTATAATATATTAGTTAGCCTTTGCAATGAATTTATACAAATAATTAGGGAGTCAGTAGAAAATAGAAAGGGTAAAGGGTAGTATAGCCAGATATGTGAAGAGATTTCAGCTGAGAAGAGATTTCAGCTGAGAAGTGATTCCAGCACCAGGGTTGAAGACATTGCAAGCAACATTGTAGAATGAAAAGCTGGCAGAGTGTAAAAGGTGTCCTTGATTGATAATCACCAAAACATCCAGTATAAAATTAAAATTAATAGACATATAAAAAAAAACAGGAAAAAATGTGACCCGCTGTCAACAAGGAGTAAAAAAAAAACTGACCCTGAGATGATCTAGATGTTAGATTTAGCAGACAAATACTAAACATTAAAGACAAATACTACTTTAAAGCAGCTATTATAAAAGTATCCAAACACTTAAAGAAAAATATGATCTTAATGAGTAACCAGATATGGCATCTCAGCAGAGAAATGGAAACAACTAAAAGGAACTAAATGGAAATTTTAGAACTAAAAAATTCAATAACTAAAATTAAAAATTCACTGGATGGGTGTCTTTGTTTCTGTTGCTTACAACAGAATACAAGAAACTGGGCAATTTATTTTAAAAAAGGAATTTATTTCTTACAGTTATAGAGGCTGAGAAGTCCAAGGTCAAGGGCCACTTCTCATGAGGACCTTTTTGCTGGTGGGAAGTCTCTGCAAAGTCCTGAGGTAGCACAGGGAATCACACAGTGAGGGGACTGAGCATGCTGACTCAAGTCTCTTCCTCGTCTTATAAAGCTACAAGTTCAACTCTCATGATAACCCATTAATCCATGAGTAGATTAATCCATTCATGTGGGTGGAGTCCTCATGACCCAATCACCTCTTAAAGGCCTCACTTCTCAATACTGCTACAATAGGGATTCAATTTCAACATAAGTTTTGGAGGAGACAAACATTCAAACCATAGCAGACTGGAGATGGCAAAAAAGAGTCAGTGAACCCTGAAGAATATAAAAATATTAAATATGAATACAGCTTAAGTCTAACACATATGTAATTGGAGTCCCAGAAGGAGAGAGTGAGAATAGGATATAAAAAATTTTTGAGGAAATAATTACCAAAATTTTCCCAAACTTCTTGAAAAGTATTGACTTTCGGACATGAAAAGCTCTGTTATTCTAAAGCAGAATAATAAAAAGAAAACCACATCTAGGCACATTATAGTCAAACTGCTAAGAACCAAAGAAACAAAAACTTTGAAAGTAGTCAGAGGAAAAAAAAGACAAATTATTAATATATACATAGAAACAACATTAAGAATTATGGTTAACTTCTCATCAGAAACAATGGAGTCCATATGATGGTGAAAAACATCTTTTAAGTACCAAAAGGAAAAAAAAAACCCATCAACTTAGAATTCTCTATCTAGTAAAGAGATCCTTCACAAATGAAGGTGAAATAAAGATACTTCAGACACATGAAAGCCCTGAGAAACTTCATTGCTGTTAGAACTTTAGTATAAGAAATGCTAAAAGCTTTTCTATAGGCAGAAGGGAAATAATAGCAGATGGAAACTCAGATCTATAGAAAGAATAAGAGCATCAGAAATGATAAATATGTGGGTACATATAAATGACTATCTTTTTTTTCCCTGATTATTAAAAGACAGCTAATAGTTTAAAACAAAAACAATAACATTGTTAGATGGGGTTAGTAATGTAGGTAGAACTAAGAGAGATAATAGCTAAAAGGATGTGGTGGGGAGAAATGAGTAAATTGAATTATATTATTATAAGTTTCTTATATTTGTGAAATGGGATGTATTAAATATGAAGTGGAGCTGGGTGTGTTGCTCACACCTATCTTAGCACCTATCTTAGCACTATCTTAGCACCTATCTTAGCACTTTGGGAGCTTGAGGCGGGAGGATTGCTGGAGGCCAGGAGTTCAAGACCAGCCTGAGCAAGAGCAAGAGCAAGACCCCGTCTCTACAACATAGAAAAAGTAGCTGGGCATGGTGGTGCATGCCTGTAGTCCCAGCTACTTGGGACACTTGAGGCAGGAGGACTGAGTGAGCCCAGGAGTTTGAGGTTGCACTAAGCTATGATGGCACCACTGCACTCTAGCCCAGGTCACAGAGCAAGATCCTGTCTCTAAAAAAAAAAAAAAAATTAAGTGAAAAGAGTGAAATACGAAGTGGGAAAGGTGTCAGGTATGAAGTGTAAAGTGGTACAATATTACTTTTAATATTATTAATAGTAAGTTAAGGAGGCATATTGCTAGCCCTAGAAAAGTCAATAAATAATAGTAATAAAGAGTATAGCTAAAGAGCTAATAAATACAATGAGATATTAAAAGTATTTAAGTTATGCAAAAGGAAGCACGGAAGGAGCAAAGAGGAATAAAAAATAGAAGGGACAAATAGAAAACAAATCACAATGTGATAGACTTTAAACCAACCATATCAATAATCATATTAGATTTAAATGGATTAAACATACCAAATAAAAGGCCAACATTGTCAAACTAAATGAAAAAGTTAGACCTAGCTATATGCTCTCTAAGGGATGCACTTTATAAAAACACAGATAGATTAAAAGTTTTTTTAAAAAACCAGCAAAATATTTACCATACAAATAGTATGCATAAGTGAGTTGGTGTGGCTATATTAATACCAAAGCACTTTAAGACAAACAGTATTACCAGAGATAGAAAAGGATATCTCATAATTAAAAGATTCAAATCATCAGAGAGACATAAAAGTTCTAAGCATGTATACACCTAAAACAGACCTTCAAAATATGTGAAGAAAAAGCTGATAGAAACAGGGAGAGGCTGAGCGCTATCACCTGTAATCCCAGCACTTTGGGAGGCCAAAGTAGGAGGATTGCTTGAGACCAGGGGTTCAAGACCAGCCTGGGCAACACAGTGAAATCTCATCTCCACAAAAAACAGAAAAATTAGCCAGGCAAGGTGGGATGTGCCTGTAGTCCCAGCTACTCTGGATGCTGAGGTGGAGCCCAGGAGTTTAAGGCTGCAGTGAGATATGGTGACACCACTGCACTCCAGCTTGGGCCACAGAGTGAGACCCTGTCTCTTAAATAACAAACAAACAAACAAACAAACCTTACAGCTAACTACATACTTGAGGGTGATATATTGAATACTTTCCCCCTAAAATCAATCAAAAGGCAAGAATGTACACTCACTGCTTCTAGTTAATATCGTACTGGAGACTACATGAGTGCAATAAGATAAGAAAAAGGAATAAAAGCCTTTCAAATTGGAGAAGACAAAGTAAAACTGTCTGCATGGCATACAGCATGATTGTCTATACAGAGAATCATAAGGAATCTACCAAAAAAAAAAAACCACCCATAAAACTACTAGAATAAATAAGTTAATTTATCAGGGTCACAGGATACAAAGTCAGTCTACTGAAATCATTTGTATTTCTCCATCCTAGTAACAAACAACTGGAAATTGAAATTTTAAAATATTGTTTGAATACCATTTAAAAGCTTAAAATACTTAGGAATAAAGTTAATAAAAATATACAAGATATGTATGCTGAAAACAACTATATATTGCTGAGATAGAGGAAACAAATAAATGGAGAGTTATGTCATACTCATGGATCAGAAGAGTCAATATCATTAAGGTGTTAATTCTCCCCAGATTGATCTATACATTCAATGCAATGCCAGTATAAATCGTAACAGGCTGTGTGTGTGTGGAAATTGACAGGCACGTTCCGAAATTTATATGGAAATTCAAAAGACCTAGAAGAGCCAAAACAACTTTGAAAAAGAAGAGCAAAGTTGTAACACATTAGTGATTTTAAGAATTGCTATATGTACAGCTATAGTAATCAAGAATGTGGTATTGGTATAAGGATATAGATATAGACTAATGGAACAGAAAAGAGAATCTGATATACAGTAATATATGTTGTATTTGGCCAGTTGATTTTCAATAAATGTGCCAAGATAATTCAGTGGGGGAAAGGATCGTCTTTTCAAAGACTGGTGCTGGAACAACCAGATATCTGCACGGGACAGAATGAACTTTGAATCTTACCTCACAGCATACATAAGAATCAGTTATAAATGGATCACAGACCTGAGTGTAAAAGCTAAAACTATAAAAACTTTTAGAAGAAAATGGAGAAAAATCTGTGTGACCACGGTTAGGCAATGATTTCTTAGATAAGACACAAAAGTTATATTTTATCAAGATTAAAAACTTATGCCCTTCAAAAGATGCTGTTAAGAAAATGAAAAAATGAGCCAGAGTCAGAGAGAAAATAGGCACAATACATATATCTGACAAAAGACTTGTACCCAGAATACATAAAAAGTGCTTACAACTCAACAGAAAAAAAAATTCCAATTTTTTTAAATGGACAAAAGACTTGAACAGACACTTCACAAGAGAAGATGTATGAGTGGCCAATAGTATAGGAAAAGATGCTCAATGTTATCAGGCGTCAGTGAACTGCCAATTAAAACCACCAGGTGATAGCACTTCACACCAACTAGAAAGATTATAATTAGAAAGACTGACAATAATAAGTGTTTTCAAAGACGTGGAGCAACTGAAACTCACGCTTTGCTGGTGAGAGTGTAAAATGATACAACCGCTATGAAAAAAAATGTGCTAGTTTCTTACTAAATCAAATACATACTTATCATATGACCCAGCAATTCCACTTATAAGTATTCAGCCAAGTAAGATGAAAACACATGTCCTCAAATAAACTTACACATGAATGTTCACAGCAGCATTATACTGACCAGCCAAACCTGGAAACAACCTAAATGCCCATCCGCACCCAAATGGTTCAAGCTGATGGTCAGAGATAAGAACTTAGAGGCATCTCTCCTGACTAGCAGACTGGGATCCCCGCTTTGCCGCTTTTCCTTTAAATGGACCATTTAGGCATTTGCCCAAGAACTTACTAATAAAATGACCCACACCCTATTCCCTTATAGACAGTCTCTCCCCAACTCTTCCTCTTTCTCTTGGCCTGACTCTTCATTCTTGCCTCACGTGACCCAGGGATGGACTGCCATCCCAACTCGTTCCTATTGTTGTTGTGTATTGAATCTTTCCCTTCCATCTAAAGAACCAGGGGCTACCCCAGTCTGAGTTTTCCCCAGGACACTGGGGAGAACACAAGGTTGGGCTCTTAGTGCCAGAGCAATGGTTAGGCAAGCATAAACTGGACACAGTCAAACAAGAGCCACAAGGGCATCTGCCAGTGAAAACAAGCTTCCTGTGTGAGGACCCCCAGTCATGGGTCAGACAACTAGGCATTAGACTGTCAGTTAAAAGAAGTATCCCACGAAAGGTACACTATAAACACCCACATCAGCTCCTCTTCATTTCCTGTTAGGGTACAGTTGCTAGCTGCTCTGGTACAACTTAGTTGGGGGCCCTCAAAAGAAATATTACTCAGGAATAAAATGAAACAAACTACTGATAGACACAAAAGCATGGATGAATCTCAGAAACCTACCGAGTGAAAGAAGATAGACGTGATCAAGCACATACTATATGATTCCATTTATATGAAGTTCTAGGACAGACAAAACTAACCTACAGTGATAGAAGTCAGACCAAATAACAATGCCTGAGACAGCGGTGGTAGGTGATTGGCTGTAAAAGGAGCATGAAGGAAATTCCTAGAATGAGGAAATATCCTAAATATCATTGGGGTGGTAGTTACACAGGTATATACACTTATCAAAACTCATTGAACTAGACATGTAAAATGTACACGTTTTATTTTTGTAAACCATGTCTTAATAAAGTTGATTTTTAAAAAGCATACACGTGATATAACTCCACTTTCTGACTGAAATGATTGTACTTCCCCCCCATTTCGATCAGATCTGGTTTCCGTCATCTCAGCTTCCAAATCTTACCATTCATTAACCTTCAGTTAATAATATTTGGTCATAGAGGTAGAATCTGGGGGAGAAGAGAGAAGAAATTACTCAATTTTAGGGAGAATATGGAGGAGGCAGAACAACTTAAACCTGACCAAGTCGGAACACATCAGATGCATAAAATTCCTTTAAAACGCTGTGTGTACCAGAAGCAGACCTGGTAGGCAGAAGAGGAGGAACAGGGTGACACTGTCATGTGAATTGCACACATCCTCACCATTATTTTTCATGTCCCACAGACCCAGAGAAGAGCTGCCAACCAGTGTTGGAGACTCTGCGCCAGGCCATAGACGGCACTGTGTATGCCCACGGCACCTTGGAACTGCAGACGCTGCAGCCTGTAGTCAACTTCCTTGCCACTGCCACAGTACCAGGTTACTGTGAGCGTCCACTATGCCCACGCCTCTTTCGACTCTTCACAGTGCTGGCCCTGGAAAGCATGAGCCAGGCCACCCTGCTGAGCAGGCATGTGCCTGGTATTCAGGCCTGGCTTGAGCGCTTCCCTTCTGTAGAACAGGAGAGTGTTCTGGCAAGAGCCCTGGTCCGGGCCTCAGTGGAGGCCTGGGAGGCTGTGTGCAACTGCTTCATGCCTTCACCCCTCTGTCCACACTACCGCTTTTCCCTGCACTCTGTGAGCCAGCTATTGGGCAGCTTGCAGCTGCTGCCCACCAGAATAGGCTCCCGAGGTTTTGTGGACTGTCCCAACCACCAGGAGCATTTGCGCCGGGTGTCAGGCTTGCGTGGCACTCGCCTGACCATTATGGTGGCCATGCGCAACATGGTGCGTCTTTGGTTGCATGAGGCACAGAGAACATTTTGTGACCGGCTGGACAGCCCTAGGGAACGCTCCTACTGTGCCAAGCTGCTCCTAGAAGTAGCTCAGAGTGTCTTCTGCTGTGGGCTGGGGCCCCATCAGCTGGGTGAGGACCTTGAGGAGGATGAGGAGGAGGAGAAGGTGCCTGAAGTGGAATCCGAAGGGGAGCTGGCCCAGTGGGAGGACTCAAGCAATAGCAACAGTGAGACAGAGGAGGAAGAGGACCCTTATGGCCTTCAGATCATCAGAAGCTCACACTCCACTGATCCAAGTCGAGCACCGTTCATAAGGCCAGCAAGCAGGGAGACCACAGAAAGTATCAGTCACAAGACAAGGCAGGAAGAAGACACAAGGGCTCCCAGCCATCAGCTCCAGGGAAGGAAATCATCCAAGTCTTGGTGGCATAAGGCACCCCAGATGGACCAGATTTCGCCACTGTTGCTACCAGTGCTACTACTCCATCCCCAGGAAAAGCCCTCAGATCTGGTCTTCAGTCAGGAGCTGATACTGGGGTCTAACTCTGAGAGCCCCAACTTGTACCTGGAACGACAGTGGGAGAGCCTGGAGGAGCAGCTGGCCACCTCAGCTTCTCAGCTGAAGCTGAGCCCCAACCTTGTCCGATGCCACTCCATGGCCCAACATGTGGCCCGCCTGGTCCGGGTGCTAGCCAGGCCCCGGCAGCATGGCCTACTGCTCTCACAGGCTCTGGGTACTGGGCGCCATACTGCTATCACTCTGGCTTCTGGCATTTGTCAGGCCCGCCTCTTCCATCTGCCATCTGGGTCAGAGGAGGCCATTCTCCAGTGCCTACGAGATGCCAGCTGGCATGCTGGCACGTTAGGCCAACCGGTGGCCCTGCTGGTGCCCAAGCGTGTGGATCTTATAACCCTTCATCGCCTGTTGGCCCTTGCAACCTCAGGCAGTTTCCCTGATCAGTACACAGACGCAGACCTGGATAACATTGAAAAACACCTCCCCAGGGAGAACACTGGTGCCAAACAGAACATCAGAAAGGAAATGATGTTGCAGAGGTGAGGCCAGGAACCCCATACCCAAGTCTGCTCTGCTCTTACTCCATCCTGGCCAAAAGGTCACAAGGAAATTTATGGGCTGCTGTGAGAGCTGAGAAGATCAGGGCTAAGGGGTCAGGGTTGGGACTGGGACCGAGGTGGGCAAGCAGGAGAAAGGGAGCACAGCAGCTGAGCCCCTGGCCTACAGGTTCTACCAGCAAGTGTGCAGCCACCTGCACATGTTCTTCCTGATTGAAGATGAACAGGCCCACAAGCAGATGCCCTCCACCCTTTTTCTGAGGCTCCTTCAATTGGCCACTGCCTGCATTGACCGCTATGAACCCTGGGACCAAGCTGCCCTGGTCAAGGTGGCCCAGCACCACCTGGAGAGTGCTCAGAGTCTACCCCTTGATGATGGTGAGCCCTTTCTACCTGTCCTCACCACTTGTCTTAACCAAACTCTAATGAGGGTTATTATCTAGGTCAGTCTCTGTCTCTCTGTCGAGCCTCCTGAGCCCCCTTCACATTTTCTACCCTTCTCCCTGATCTAGGAAAGGGTCCCTTTCCTTTCCCATTTCCCTACAAGCTCACAAGGCCAGGTTAAAGCCATTCCCATTTCAGGTTCCTGGAAATGCCCAGACCTCCAGGCCTCAATTCCCAGTGTGGCCAAAGCCATGGCTTGTATCCACCTTTCGGCTGCCTGCTACCATGAGCAACTGTGCCCTGTATTGCCACTTGTCACCCCCAAGACCTTCCTAGACTTTCTGGACACCTTCCTGCTGCTGCAACAACAGATGATTTTGCAGATGAAGAACAAGGCTCTGCAGTGAGTGTCCCCATCCCCTGCAATGTACCTCCTTCTGCTTCCTTGGGTGCACTCACTGGCACATTTTATTTCCAGGATCCAGAATGCCATGGAGAATCTGAGAATGCTGATTGAGGAGCACAGTGCCCATGCCAACCTGGTCTTCAACTTGGAACAGAAGCTGACAGATTCCCGCAAGGTAAGGGAGAGAATATTGTGAGGCTTACACAGTAGTGTCAAAGCAAGACCCCAAAAGAGGGCTTGGGAAGAATCAACCAGAGTGCACCATAGTTCGTGTCCCCCTAGGATCCCCCTCTTCCCCAGGGGAATCT
The DNA here is from genome assembly GCA_963575035.1 of Avahi laniger. Lineage (NCBI taxonomy): Eukaryota > Metazoa > Chordata > Mammalia > Primates > Indriidae > Avahi > Avahi laniger. Next base: position 220 of record CAUYSK010107566.1, on the reverse strand, counting down.
CTCTAATCCCTGCTGCCACCTCCTTTAGAGCTCAGGCTCAAAAGATCCCCACGACACAACAGAGATCAGATTGATTCTTTTTTTTTTTTTTTTTTTTTGAGACAGAGTCTCACTCTCTTGCCTGGGGCGAGTGCCATGGCGTCAGCCTAGCTCACAGCAACCTCAAACTCCTGGGCTCAAGCAATCCTCCTGCCTCAGCCTCCCAAGTAGCTGGGACTAC
>CAUYSK010107562.1:0-25230 GCA_963575035.1 Avahi laniger | reverse complement strand
AGCACTTAGTATAGAGACTAAGGCATGATAAATATCCCACGAATGTTAGCTGGTGCTACTTTTATTAATTCAACCATTTTTTCCCTGTATATCAAGCATTGTACAGCACGCTGGGGTTACGGTGGGGAACAAAGGAAAAATAGTCCTGGACCCTAAAGAGCCTGCAGGCTGGAGGGGCAGTGGGATGTCAAACAGATAACCCTGCAAATACCGGATCTCGCTGTTACATGCACTGTAAGTGCTTCCGGGGGTGAGCAGCAAGGGGCGGAAGCATGTCTTGCTCTGGCAGCCAGGCAAGGTGGACGGGCCAGCCCAATCCCTGGAGTCGGGCAGGTGGGGAGAGAGGGGAAGGGAGTTTCAGGCCAAACAGGCAGTTCGCTTAAAGGCCCAGGTCAGGTGGCAGCTTGTGGCAGGGGCCAGGGCCCAGGCTTAGAGAGCGACCCAGAAGGAGAATGAAGCGGCTGATAGAACCGAACCCTCCCCCGTCCCAAGCCTTTGTACAGGTTTCAGACTCTCCCCTGTGCACACGGGGAGCCACGGAAGGTCAGTGAGTGGGGTGGGGACAGAAGGAAGTTTGTGTTTTCAGAACGACATCCTGAATGAAACATCAGGTGTCAAGACAAGATGTCAGAGGCCGGTTGAGAGAGTGTGGCCGCAGCTCACCCGAGTGCCGATTCACGGGGGTGCAGAGGCAGTGGGGTTGAGTGAAGTGGAGGAATTTAGGAAACAATCAGGGAAAAAGTCCTGAATCCCAGAGATTTAGCTGCAGGTGAAAGGTGATCAGCCTAGAAAACTGAGACGACTCGGGAAGAGTCTAATAAGGACGAAGACAGACGTCAAATAAAAGTGTTCTGTGAGATATAAGAGTGTGGAAAAGCAGTATTAACAAATTAACTTATGAAAGATATTTTAAATATGTAACTGAGTTAACAAATATCGCGAGTTGATGGTGGACTGTCTCCACGACGTGTCTGTGTCTATATAAACCAGATATAGAGACACAGATGTGGGGCGGCCGGAGTTCTTTCTGGTGTCTTCTCACTGTGAAAGTGGAGAGCCCACCTTCTACCTGGGATGGCCCTTGGATGTGGCAAATACAGTAGGTGTTTATCTTCCTGGCTGTCCTCGGGCACGGTGCTCGAAAGGGCACCTCCCTTTGTGCAGAAATCAATGACCTCTGGTTAAACTGCCCTGCTCGTAAACGCTGGGCATCGTTTGCTCCACTGAGTCTTTCCCGAGTCCTTGGCAAGACTGACTCTTTTTTTCTAACCTCTGCATTTAACTATTTTCATCTTTATCTTGATTCTTACCTCTATAAAACGAGCACAGTTATCATCTCCACGGCTGATGGATGAAAGTTATTTCGTGAAGCGATTGTAGAATTTTATGTGAAATGTAATTTTTATGTGATTGTGTGACAGGTCATATTTCCTCATTTTCTTTTATTGTTGTGAATAGAGTTTTAAAGAGTCAATAAAATGTGTTATTTTTTTAATGCAGTATAGAAATGCATGACCAGTTCTGTGCACCTGGGAAATTTGGTGAAGATTCTCATGGGCTTGAGAAATTCTTTTTTGTTTTAAGTTTTATTTGGGTCAGAAAGAGTTACTTTGCTAAAGTCAGTGCAGCTCCTGCTTTCCTGAAACAGCGAAAGAGGCCATCTCAATGCAAGTGGAAGGTTTTGATCCCAGAACCAGGGACAATGTGCATGTTCCAAGATAACTTATTTAGGTGTTTTTGGTGAAAAAGAGTGGGCGATACCTGACATCTTGGGTTTAGGATGTCATTATCAGACAGCATTTCTTCCTAGTCCTGGTTTTGGAAGGTGACTGTGTGTGTCATTGTATTTTGCAGAGCACATTTAGGGTTAGGGGGCTGCTGCCAAGTGAGAGAGAATCCAGGTTGCAGTAGTATGCAGGAGGTCTAAACGTTCAGGGAGGCAGGGGCTGGAGTGGGAGCCATGGGCCGGGGAGCTCCCAGGCAGCCATCAGGTAGGCAGCTGCCAAGCGTGGGCCAGCAAGTGCTCTGCAAAACTTGGAAACTGGAAAAACCACGGAAGTCCCATTGCTGCTTTTATTACCGTTATTCTCTAACGCTGCAGGAACAGTATTGCTTAGGAATAAATATGCTGAAATGTTACTTAAAGAACTGGGCTTTGCAATATTGATATTAATATGAAAAATTTCCAGACGACTCTGCTATCTTCACATCCCTTAGGGCCCCTATGTAACCTCATCTCCATCATTTTGAGGTCCTCCAGAGTGATACATGGAAAAGTTTTCCTTCAACTGTTTCACTTTTTAGTTGGTATGATCTCTGCTGCTCTGAACTGGGCTACTGTCCAGATAAATGAAGCAGACTCCTGGATCTGTAGACTTCCCAAAGCGGAAGCAGATCGAAATGAGAATGTCTGCTGGAATGTAAGTTCCTGCAGGATGGGTGCTGGTCTGAATCCCCAGCACCCAGAACAGAGCCTGACACATGGTGGGTGTCCTGGGTGTTGGATACTTGATGTCGAGTGAATGAGGGGACCTCAAAGGTCATCATGTCCAAGTAGCCCATTTTACAGATGGAGATGTGAGGAGTAGGGAGGTTTAGACAGATGCCCAAGTTCACATAGTAGTAGAGTTGGAAATTAAACTAAGGCGCCAGATTATAACCCTGGAGTTGCTTCCTAAAACACTGGGATTGATGCTCTGCTGCTACAGAGTCATGGGACTCTGCATTAATGTTTATTCATTCACAAAATAAGCGTTCATTTCCACAGTGTGATTAGATCAGTGGTTCCCCAACCTGCTCACACATTACAATCACGCAGAGAGCTTTTTAAAAAGTCCCCAGGTAGAGAGGCTATCCAACTGACTTTTACCTGGACGTCGGTATTTGCCTTAAGTGTCCCAGGTGATTTGGAGAGGGAGCAGGGTTGAGAGGACCGTGGTGGCCTCAGCTGGTCGTGGCCGGTGCTGAGTGCTCTGGTCAGACACTGGTAGGTGCCCACCTCCCGCCCTGCACTGCTCCTGACTCGGGAGGCCTTTGGACGGCCACGCTAATGGGGTCGGGCTCCTGGTGCAGGTAACGCCGTGACTCTCAGGCTCATGTGCCCCTTGCTGTCGGCCACCCCTGTGCAGACGTCTGTCTCTGAGACTGCTGCCATCTGGTCCATTAGCTTTGCCATCCCCTCTGCAGACTGTCACTCGGGTGCTCTGGAGACGGCCCTCGTGGAGCCAGGTGCTTTGTTAGGGAGGCAAAGAAAGGCGAGACGGCCCTGACCGTGGGCCCTCCGTGCGCGGGGGAAGCCGTGTCTGGCGTTCGTCGGCACGGAGTAAGTCGCTCGGGCTGCTTTATTTAACGCTGGGATTTAAGAATTGGTTTTCCTGGAAATCTTTGCTTTTTTGCTGTTTGGAAATGTAATAACATGGCCCTCATCTCCTTATGTTTAAAGTGCTTAATTGGGCCTCCCTAGTCCTGCCTGCCTGGAAGGGGCTGTGCTTTGGGAGCGGGGGGTGACGGCTGGCAGGGGAGACACCGGACTGAACGCAAGTGTGAGCCGGACTCAGGCCGCCACCTGAGACCATTACACACCTGAAGCTACTGCTCAGGACAAAAAGAGGCGATATCTTCCCAAAGTACGTGGAGACTTGAGTCTGTTCATTTATCAGGCCTCACAAATTTTGCTGAGTGTAGCAAAAGGGACGTGACAAGAACTCAGTGTCATTGCCAGCCAGCCGGCAAGGCTGCTCCGAGCTGGGACTCGTGGTTTGGAAGCCCCAGAGGCGGGTGTTGCAGGACAAGCTAGCAGACGAGTCACGAAAGGAGAGCCCACAACTGTCCAAGCTGACCCTTACCTGCGGGACAGGAGAGCCCTGCTCAGAGGGTGGCCCCTTTCCAAATGCCCCCAGGAGCTGGTGACCAGGGTGAGTCGTGGCAAGAATGCACAACCTCTGTGCCTTGAGAGAGAGGCCTGACGCCAGGGAGGAGAGAGTGTCTGATTAGAACGTGACCCCGTTGGCACGTGTTTAAGGCTTACTGTGTGGGAGCAATTTCTGAACACGTAAAATAAAGGCTGACACAAAAGGAAGGCTCCCCAGAGCTGGTGGGGTGTTCAGGCAGCGAGTGACAGCGAGTGACCCCTAGAACGTGTTTGCAGAGCTGCCCGTGGCCTTCCTCTGCGGAGCGGCGGCGGCTCTGTGGACGCTGCGTGAAGTCCCAGGGAAGGAAGGACAAGTTTGGGAGGCCAAGGGAGGGACCTCCAGCCCGAGCCGAGTCTGGGGCTTACACTGGATAGCAGAACTGGGAGGGGTGGACTCCGGTGAGCAAGGAAAGGAGAGGCCAGGGCAAAAGGGTGAACCCTGGGGTAGGGGCCAAGAGCCCTTGAGAAGGAAGTTTCGTCAGCCGCTCTTGGGAGTGGAGACGTGCTGGGTCGAGTGGCCACCGGACTGCAGCTTAGCCCTGGAGACAGTGATAATGCAAAGAGCTACCCCAGAGGGAGTACGCGATACGTGCCAAGCATTCTTATCTCTCTTATTTTATTCCTTACATCAACCTTGTGAGGTGCATGCTGTTGCTATCCCTGTTTTACAACGGAGGAAACTGAGGCATGGCATTATCACATGACTCACGCCGAGTTACACAGCTGACAGGTGGTGGGGCTGGGTGCAGAGCTGGGCAGGCTGCCCACAGAGTCCAAGCACTGACCATGTTCTGGTGGCTGAAGCCTTAGCACCCTTCTGGAGCCCGCACGGGGAAGGGACGAGCTGGGGAGATGAACAGTGCTGCCCAGGAGGGGCCTGGGGAAGGCAGCGGAGGCGCCCATCAGCCCCGACTGAACACAGTGCTGGGGCCTGGTGAGTGGGGCCGAGATTTAGCACCCCTGGAACTCTGGCCCTCAGCGTCCTGCTGTGCGATGGAACCGCTCAACTCCAGGTACAGGACGGGACTGGCGGGCCTGCCCGTGGAGAGAAACGGGAAGGTTCAGGACCTACCTCACTCGTCCGTGAGCCTGTGCAAGCTCAGGCCAGGCAGGAGCCGTGTCTTGTTCCCTGCTGTCCCGCCCTGGGGGGTCTGTAGGGGGTTCTGTAGGGACCCCCACACCCCCGGGAAGCGTGGGATGGTGTGTGAGGAGAAGACTCTCACTGCCCTGTCCCAAAGATCTCATGAAGAGTGAGTCCAGGAGCTGTTGGAGGAGCGGAGTTTGCTCTGGGGGGTGGGCGTTCCCCCACCCCAGTCTCTATCGTACAAGAAGCAGATGCCGCCTCCTAATCTTCAAGTGGGCCTGTGCACGGACGGTGCCATTAGCTGGTTTCCTAACACGGAGAGACGGCTGGATAGCGGCTGTTCCTACGTGGGCTGAGCTCACTCAGTAGAGCAGCTTCCCCCCTGGGGATCAGGAAAATGATAAGCTAGTATAAATCACGCTGAAAGGAATGAGTCCTCGTCGTGAGTCATTAGGACAGATGCCACGTTGGCAAGCAGATGAAAAACCGTTGATGAAGACCAGTTGTAAAAGCACAAGCTAATGCTGAAGAAATGCACTGTGGCGACTCCACGGTGTAATGTATGCATGTCCCCCCACCCCACGGTCTCCTTTTTAAAAAAAAAAAAAAAAAAATCACAGAAAATGTCAAGAGTGGTCAAACAACATTTCCTGTGCTGGACCCTGAGTGGAGAGGTGCAGGAAGGCTGGGTTTGTAAAGGATGCTTTTAATCATGAGTGCTAAATGTAGTTTGGTGCAGTAACTCCTGATAGCATCAAAAATGTGAATCACAGTGCTGAACAGGTAGGTCCTGCCATGTGACAGTACCGTAACAGGGTGTCACTTCCAAGGCTTGAGAACACGTGTCAGAGCATGGATGAACTTACGATCCGGAGATGTTCCAAAGAAGTGACCATGGAGTTACAATTGCCGCCACCTCCGAGCAGCAGGAAGCAGTGCCCCAGGGCTGGTGCATCAGCTCTGCACCCACGCAACCTTCCCTCTGTCCTCGTCCTGTCACTTCATAGCTGTGTGACGGTGATGGTTAATTTTAGGTGTCAACTTGATTGGGTTAGGGGGCACCCAGATAGCTGGTAAAGCATTGTATCCAGCTGTGTCTGTGAGCCTGTGCAAGCTGGAAGACATTGGTATTTGAGCCAAGGCACCAGGTAAAGAAGATCCCCCCTCATCCAGTGTAGGCACCATCCAATTTGTTGAGGGCCCAGATAGAACAAAAAGGCAAAGGAAAGGAGAATTTGTGCCCTCTGTCTTCTGGAACTGGGACACCCCGCTTCTCCTGCCCCTGGCCGGACACCAGCACTGCAGGTACCCAGCCCCCAGGTTACACCATTGGCTCCCTTGGCTCTCAGGCCTTCGGACCTGGCCCGAGACATCCCCCAGATCCCTGGTTTTCCAGCTTGCAGACAGCCTGTCACAGGAATCCTCAGCCTCCACAATCGTGCGAGCTGTTCCCATGATAAATCTCCACTCTCCCGTCCATCCATCCGTCCGTCTGTCCTGTTACTTCTGTTTCCCTGGAGAACCCTGACTAACATGCTGACCTTGGGCAAGTTCCTCGACTTCTAAGCCTGACTTCTCAGCCAAACAGAAAATAGTGATCACAGTGCCATGCTCTGGACAGGTTTGTTTCCTTGCAGGTGACAGAAACAGACTCTGCTGACTTAAGCAGAGAGGGAACATTTAGAAAATATGTGGCTTAGGACAGCACAAAGTACCAGGTCTCAGAAAGGCCAGGGACCAGGCCACTCGAAGACCTTTGAAGGAGGACCATTGGACAAGCTCGTCAGGGTCTGGTAAGGACTATCCATATGTCATCCCGTCGGGCTCACCTTCCAGAGAGAGAGTATCTGACAGGTGCATTCAGTCCTGTCCCCACCTCTTGGCCAGAGGAGAACAGGCCACTTGGACTTTGGCCAGGGGAAGAGGCAGAGTTTCCATTACAAGAAGGAAGCAAGGACGTTACAGGAACTGATTAACGTCATGTGCGTCAAGTTCTTAGAGCTGTGCCTGGCACGTCAGAAGAGCTGAGAAATCAGCAGTAGTGTATTAACAATTATAAATTGGAATGATAGATTGCTGTTCAACAATGTAAATTATTCTGAATAATGACTCATACGCATAAATGAGTGCATTTGCAATGGGAAATCTGAACAAGATCATTGGACTGCATCAGAGTTGACATCCTGGCTGTGATGTTATACCAGAGGTTTGCAAAATCTTTCCACCGGGGGAACTCGGCAAGGTGGACAGGGATTTTCTCTGTCTTATTTCTTAATAACAGCATGTGAATCTGCGATGGTCTCAATAAAAATTTCTGTCGGCAGCAAAAAGCTAACGATGACTTCAAAATCCCAAAAAGTTTTTTTTGGTCCCTGATGGAGTTCATTTTAATTCTCCATGCCACAGAAGAAAAAATCATAAAAATACTGCTTACATGTAAGAGTCTCAATGGATTAAAAATTCTTTTTAAATGTTTGAGAAAAACTTAAGATACAATAAAAGAACAAGGCCAGGTCAGAATATTCCCTTCCTAAAAATGCTCATTATTGGACGTTTGATTAACTTGACCACACACACACACCCCCGCTGTCCTCCCAATAAACATGTGAACAAAATGTCAGCCTGGTTTGTCCGCAGTGGTTTATCTTAGGGAGAGCTGTTTGTTCTCAAATCTTATCTTTTAAATGTTAGTTTATTTAAGTAAAGGTGGGCCCCAGTGAGTGTCAGGTCTGGAGGGATGTTTGTTAGCTTTATTGAGTCCTTGAATCCCTGTTTATATATTCTGGGATTATGCTGGGGGAGAAACCTCATCCAAGGACTCTGCAGAGCTCTGTGGTCGGTGTGCCCTGGCCTTGTGTTTTCCGTGGTCGTCCCAGATGGGTTGGGGCCCTGCTTTGGTGGAAGGTAGAATCCAGCCATGCACCAGGTTTTTGTTCTCTCATCTTCTCCCCTTTCTGTTTCTTGTAGCCAGCGTTTCTTGGTGGCCTACTTACTGTGCACAGATCCTCACATTAAGCAACGTGGATACCAAGACCCAGTTCTCCTCTTAAGAAATTCTCAAGTTGGCAGTGCACCACGATGTACGATGTGTGCTTTAATAATGACCAGTCAAGACAGGGGTGTCGGTCTGTTCACATAACAAAGTGCTAGATGAATTCAAGAGGAAAAAAAAAAGCAAATTTGGTCATGATTTCTAAATTAGAGTGCCTGCAATTTAAATTATGTTGCAAGCAAGGGCTACATGTTGGTATTGGCTTTCTGAGGCACTCTGCAAACTTGAGTCCCTGTGTCCCCTCAGACTTAAATGCCCTCCCTAGCACCACCACCAACACCCCCATATAGACTGCCCTCTTTGTGGCCTGAAGGTAGTGGAGAATAGAGTATTCGCATTTGATTCTGTTGGCTTTCAGGTGTGGCTAGATTTTAGGAGGGGAAATTGATTACAGAATAAAAACTGTCTTTCAGAGTCACGTGGGAAGAGAGGATAGGAACATGCTAGCCCAGAGAAGACAAGACTTAGGAGAAACACAAGACATGTGATCTCAAGCCCAGTGTCTCAGTTTCCTCCAACTATAAAGTAAGGATAAGAATTTTACTCCATATGTGCTTCTAGAAATGAAATGGGTAAACGCCTGCGAAGCACTCAGAACAATTCCTAGCTCATGGTGTGCATCTGATAATTGTCAAAAATACTGAAATGTCTTTATGTTGCTGAGCCTGTCAGAGGGCAGAGATATCTTCCGATGGGCCACCGAGGGTGGAACCAGACCAGTGAGCCGCAGATGCAGAGGAGAAGCCAGGGAAGCACATGTGATCATAGCTCCAAATTAAGAATCAAGTTGCCTCGGGAGGGGGCAAGGCCTGCCTCTGGGAGGGCCCGATCAGGACGAAGTGGCACTTGTGTGTCCTGGTTGAGAGCCAGAAGACCAAGGAAAGACAGAAATGATCATTTATCATATACCAGGTTCTGTGCCACGTGCTTTCATGTGTGTGACGGGGGTGCTTTGCCAGTTTTGTTCATTTCTGAGTCTGTTTGCTTCCTGGTGCCTAGACAAGTGCCTGGCACATGGAGTAGGTGTTATCCTGGAAAGAACACGTGAATGATGACCTTTAATTCTTCCCACTACCTAGTGACGCATAACAGTTACAGAACTGCCATCCTCATTCTGCAGATGAGGACACAACAGTCTAGAGACATGAGTTCTGTTGCCCGGGAAATTTAAGCTACGAGCTCTGTGGGGTGTAGGACCAGAGACTTGAACCCACATCTGACACCTTTTCCAAGGTGCTGCCTTCAGGGCCTGCAGACGCCATTCTGTTTCTCCCGTGTTTGATATTTAAAAATTACATATTTCAAAGAGCATGACACGGAGTCATCGGCCCAGTGAGTCGCAGGATCCCAGGGGCAGGCCTCGTCTTCATTGGTGAATGGCCAGAGAGAGGTGGAGTGGTGGTCACTCTGCGCTGACTGTTTTCTGTTTGCTGCCGCCATGCGGATTTGAGAGGTATTGTTAGAGTCGTGTGTTCATTATTCGTGATTGACATTTTTACTAGTACCAAAACCTAGATAATGGCAAAGAATTCCCGGTTAGTGACTTATTCTCAAGGTTGGCCCCGAGGCCTGTCTTAAATGTTTTGCTCTCTTCCATGGCTGTGGAATCCATCAGTTCCGCACGACTGGGAGCCAGAAAGCTCCTGAGTTGCTCGGGGCTGACCCGGACGTTAGGATTACCCATACATCACAGACGGCAGGCTCTCTCCTAAACATCTAGCAGTAATTGTTGAGCGGACCAGGGTTTCCAAGTTCCTGCTACTGTGATACACGAGTGGAATTGGTTAGCTGCTCTGTCGCTGTGAAATTTGTTTCATCACTGGTTTTGTTGACGTTGCACTTGAGTGGAATCAAGACTATTTTGTCTAGGAACAAGGGTGAAAAGAGTTAATATTACACACGAGCATTTTATACAGCGGTATTTTCAAACTGTCTCCAAAGGCAGTAATGCTCAAATAAAGTACACACTTGACTCTCTTTACATTTTCTAGCATCCCACCTCGGTGTATGAGCAAAGGTGGTTTGAGATTGACGCGTTGAGGTTGACACGGGATTTTCTTAGGAGCCCACTTTCATATCTTCTACAGGATAATTGGAGATATTTTCCAATGAGAAATGATTTTATACAGTTTGAAACCCATTTTTATTGAAACGTCAAGTGACATTTCTCCTTTGCAGTTGAAAAATAGAAGTTTAGATATGTACCTGCGGGGACAGCTGGATATTAGCAGTTTACCTTGGGTTGTGCATGCCTGTTTTTTTAGGATAAAACTATGTGATCTGGGGTGTTTTACGACAGGCTCAAGATAAAGTGCATTGTTAAGCAATTACCCATAACTTTACATCCATAGGTTGTCATCTCCACAGACGTCTTTGCACCTGCTCCTGGTTTCTGAGAAAGAGGGTTGTCTTTTGGTCCCAGAACCATTTTTTTTGCCTGTATCTTAGGTCCTGTTTATTTGTCTTTCTCTCCAGAATGCCAGGGTTTTGTGTCCCTAGTTATTTTCCTTGTCTTTACCATCTTTGCTAGGCCCTTCCTTTTCACCCCTGAATATTTCCTAGTATCTCCATTGTTTTAAAAAAAAAAACTATCTTGTCTGTCTTATCCATCCATCCATCCATAGTCAAATCTGTCTCCATCTCATAGCCAAGCTGCCCACCTGACAGGCGCCCCTGGCCACGCGTGTCTCTATCCCTCCCCGTCTTACTTCCCACCTCCAACCAACTCCCTTTCCTCTCAGACATCCCCAAGAAAGGCCACTTTCTTGCCAAACCCATGCTTTCCTCTTGGTCCACTTTCTCCTTGTTCCCTGGCCGTGTTGTTCATCCTCCCCTTGGGGACCCTCCTCCCTGACTTCCATGATGATCTCTTTCCTGGGGTCCCCAACCTGTCCAGCTGCTAATCCCCTTCACTGTCTTCACCTCCTCCTTCTGTTCATGAGTGGACACCAGACCACCTGGCCCTCAGGTCTGGATCCTTTGGGCTTCCGCAGGTACCCATCTCCTGCTGCCATCGATTCCAAAGGGAACACCTCTAGCCCTGCCCCACTGCCCACTGTCCAGTCCTTCGGGAATGTGCCCTCAGCTTCCAAAGCCAGCCTCTCTGGACGTGAGCTCCTGGTGTCCCCCTTGTCTCTGGAGTGGGCTATACTTCCCAGCTGTGCACACTCCCTTCTTGTAAGGTGGCAGGATGACCCCTTCCATGATCTAGTCAGTCTCCATTCCCGTTTCCTCCTTCAGAGCCTCTCCCAGACGTGCCTGTCCTCTCCCTGCCCTGCTCCAGGTCTGCGCCTTACACACCTGGTTATTTCAACAGTCTCCTCAGTAGCTTTCCAGAAATTTCCTGCCACCAATATATCTTGCAGAAATGCCAGGCTAGAATCCCAGACTCATTCCTCTGTCTTTCCCCTGACAGCAGGGTGTTCTTTCCAAGGCACAGTTTGGAGCACGTCACTATTGTGCTCACTCACCCTTGAGGGTTCCCCGATGCTGGGGAGGGGACGTCCTGGTGTCTTAAGATGGCCCCTAAGTCTCTGTGTGTCATGCCCCAGCCTTGCTATTGCATCCACTCCTGCCCACCACCTTGCCTCTCAGTGAAACTCCTCCTCAGGTCACATGCCCTGGGCTTTGCCTCCAGGAAATCATTCCTCCTCTTCCAACATGGCTGGATGTGGACATCCCAGATCTCTGCTCTTGCAGTTCTTTTGTCTGGAATGCCGTTGTCACCTTCGCTTGATGAAGTAGTGTCTACTGCTTTTCTAATGTATAATCCAGCATCATATTCTCTTAGAGCTTCCCCTGTTCAGGCTACAGTCCCTTCTTGCCCTGACAAAAGTAGAGTTTTCTTCCTCTTTCATCCCATAAAACCTTACACTTCTCTTTATCATGGCTGGTGCACTTTATTACATTTATTAATAGGTCTGCTTATGCTAATGCAGCATGAGCTACCTGAGATCTGATACCCAGAGTCTGTTTCTACATCCCCAGCACCAGACCTGTAAATTCATGGATGTCAGTAACTACCAATTGAACTACATTTTAAGTAACACTTTACTGCTGAAGGGACAGGATTGGGTCCCTGTTAATTGGCTTTTCCAGTCCAAACTTCCCACCGTATTTATCATGATTCCCCAACACACGCCAACGTTTTCTAGAAAATGCCTAGGCCCTTTCCTACACTTGTGCGTCCTTGGGCCCTCTTTTTTCTCTGCCTCCCCTTCCTGCTCTCATCTGTGCTTTCCTCCTCTCTCCATACCTGCTACAGTTACCACACAAACTTGGCAGTGCGCTGCATGGTTAGGGCGCGAGCGTGCTCACTTTCTGCTATTGTCTTATCCCGCAAAACTGTGTGTAAGCTGGGTGAAGGCAGAGGCCACACTGTACTCATCCCTTGTCTCCTACCAATGTTGGATTTATGGTATGCACATAGTTGTACATCAAAACCTTGATGAGTTGTTTAGATATCTTACACTTCATTTCCAAGTATTCAAAACTATCAAATCCACAGTTTTATGGCTAAATCCTTGTGCTCTAATCACAGACTTGCCAAAACATGAGTAGGCAGTCTGGAAATGACTAGAATTTGAGAAACAGAAACCTTCTGCCCCCAGACTGATCCAGCTGGTACTATATTCTCCTCCAGATTTTAGTAGAACTACAAATCTTTTCTGAACTAGCATACTTTAGAATTTTTAAAAGCTTACAGAGGACAGTTGCTGAGGTTGAGCCTCACATTCCCCAGTATCAATGTCTGTATTATCCCAGAGCAATCAGAAGTCCTCCTACCTCTGAAAAATAGCCCATGGTCTAGTTCTGGGAGGAAGCGTCTTAGAAGCTGCTTCCATTTGCCTACTTCTCCAAAATGGCTAGATACTTGCACATAAGCATTTAAAAGCAGAGTATATTTTCTCATTAGTATTCTACTCATAAAGCAGGTATCTGTAAGGATACCACTTTTATCCCCCCAAAAAGAAGTCAATAAAAATATATTCACCCTGAAAGTGAAAAATGCATCCCATAAATGTTTTAATTTGGCCTTAATGACCTCCACACACACACACACACCCACACACACGCGCGCAAGTCGCTCCCCACTGGTATATGCTGGAGATAATGTTAGTCCCTGCATCCCAGGGCACAAGAGAATTTAATAAGATGCATGAGAGGAGCTTAGTACTGAGTTAGAAATCAATAAAGATTTGGCCTGGTTATAATTACACACTCAAGATTGATGTCCATAATTATCAGTTTTACTTTTATGCTGCTTAAACGTCTAAGAGCCAGACACATGACTGCTGGCAAAGATCTGGTGGCCGGTGGCATTAGCGACTCGAGGTGGGACCTTGTGCGAGGAGTCTGCTATGGCAGCGCGTGCTGAGGGTCACAGTGACGCTGGCCTCCTTCCCGCAGCACCACGCAGCAGTCGCAGCCGCTCAGCGTGCAGACAAGATGGATGTGTCTGGAGGGGAGAAGAAAAAGGATGAAGTCATTCCCAGTCCCACGTGGGGCCACCTTTTGGGCTTGCTGTGTATCTCTCTCGTGTCACAGCCTTGGGTGGGTTGCATCCCTCCTAGGAACAGTTTTAACATGGAGAACAAAAGAATGTTCCCTTACAGGAGATCACAAAAGTCCACAGCACTTTGCGATGTCAAAACCAGGCATTAGAAGGAGCCAACTAGAGCCATTTCTCCCCAGGTCTGACCAGAGCTGGGAGGCAGACCCCGATTTACTTCTTTTTTCCCAAATGCAGACATCCTGCCATCCTGAGGAGCCTGGGACCCCAGCCATGGTTTTGTTTGTTATTTGTGCAGACAATTCAGAGAGAGACTTCCGTACCTATTCCAACTCAAATAAAACAATATTGGTCTTCGGTAAACAGGTTTGCTCAGCGTGTGCCGGAGGCCTTGCAGAGGCCTGCTGTGGACAGGCGAGGAGGAGCCTGCGCATCCCACGCTGATGCAGTCACGCAATCTGGGACGGCGGACCCCCCACATCTCCGCACCCTGGCCTATGCCAGAGCTGCTTACATTATACTTAACTTTCTGTCATTTTGCCTTGATTTTGAAAATCTTTGGGGAATTTCCATGGAGGATGAGAAGCCAGGTTAGTGTTTACTGCTGAACCATAAACAACTCTGTCCCCTGCTCATAGACAAGCATTAGGAGTAAGTGGCTTATCTTACAAAATAGGTAAGTGTGGGGGTTCCTTAAAACATCGAGGGTATTTAAAGTATGTTTTTACAACTTGACAGTCTGGGGAGAAAAGAGGCTTAAAACTAAAGTGTTAGGAGCTGCTGCCAATTGAAAATGAATCCAAAGGAAGATAAATCACCCCTGAGCATGTAATATGGAACAATGGGAAAATATTGTCAGAATTGTAAAAATTTGATTTGCATGCAACTTTTCAGAAACATAGCTTTGCAAGCATAAATTGAAACAAGCAGACTGACTCATTATGGGGGGAAATCAGTCTGAGATTCTAAACATGTATGTCAGGAGATGATTTTTTTTATACTGTTTTATAAAGTATACCTCAATCTTTCTTTGCCATGATGGATTCCAGAGAGCATTTGTAAGATGTGCTAACTGCTGAGACCCTATAGGTGTATCAATAAGACTATTAATAACCCCTCTTATTAATATGTGCTGCTCATGTTTATCCCATGCACATGTAATCTGTTGTACATCTGTCGCCACTATCTAATTGCAGAACATTTCCATCATCCCCCAAAAGAAACCCCATACCCGTTAAAGTCACTTCCTATTCCCCGTTTTCCCATCTCTCCAAACCCCTGGCAAGCACTCAACTTTGTCTCTGTGGATTTGCCTATCTTAGACATTTCATATAAGTGGAATTATATAATATTTGTCCTTCTGTGAGTGGCTTCCTTCACTTGGCATGATGTTTTCAATGTCATCTGTGCCAGAACTTCATTCCTTTTTATGGCTGAGTAATGGTCCACTGTACGGATATGGCACGTTGTGTTTATCCATTCATCAATTACTGAATGACATTCCGATGACACTCTAAATTTCACTTCAAGGAGTTTGGTGTAAGCCCTAGCAAACCAAAAAAGTAAGATCTATCCCTACAAAGTAGAGACCTAATGGCAATCTAGCAGCAGCAGCTAGGAGAGCCCTCCAGTGGCTTTCTGTTGCCTTCAGAATAACAGAGGGATGCCTGGCCATGACCTTCTGGGCCAGTGTGCCTCGCCATCAGCTTGCGTCTCAGTCCTCAACCAGCCCGCTCGCTCACTGAGCTCCAGCTGCTCTCCTTTCAGTTCTCAGACATGTCATCTCTTCCACCCCTGGGTCTTGTGTTCAGCTCTCTGCCTGGAAAGCTCTGCCTCCAGCTGCTGCCTGGCAGCTGCTCCTTCCTGGTCTTCAGGTCTCAGCCCAAATGCTGAGAGGGCACAGATGACCACCTGTCTGAAATAGGCCCACCCAACCTCTCATTCTTTCCCAGCACTGACTCTTTCCCTTAAAAGCACATTTCTTAATTTACGATTGTGCATTTATCACGTGTTTACTCTTTTTACGTCAGTCTCCTCCACTACTCGTGATCGCCACTGACAGGAGCTGTTTGTTTCTGTTACCCTGTCTCCAGGACCTAGCTCAATCTGTGTGTGGAGTCAGTCTGTACCTCGCTGGTTACCTTGAGATGCCTGGCCCAGCTGGAATACTTTGCACATAGGACAGTGGTCCACAGAGTGTGCTTCCCACATCAGCATCAGTCTCACCTGGAACTTCTCAGATGTGCCAGTTCTTGCCCCCACCTGAGAACCTCCGGGATGGAGGTGGTTACTCTGAGTTGCAACAAATAGCCCCAGATGTTCTCTTATTATTACAACCTCCCTTCTAGGTTGAGCTCCTCAAACCCAAAAAGTGACCCAGAGAGATCAGGAGAGGTTCTAAGACACACAGTGAAGGTGGAAGCAACGGTGGCCCCCAGGCCTCCTAGGTATCATAGGGCACTTTGTTCAGTGCCTGCGGTTCCTAGGAAATAATTTAATCTTTGGCTCCTGCCTACCCCAGGACTGGTGGGTTCTGGCCTTTTCCCTGAAACAGAAACTATGAGGGTATTTGTTGCATGCTGTCTGTGTTCTGGAAAGGATCAGACAGGATGCAGAAAGGCAGGGGTGTAAATTGCAGTAGATTATCCTGTAGCAGCTCCCCTGTTATTGAAAAGTAAAAAATTTAATAAAATCTAGGCCAATCATTTAGACTAAGGATTTCAGACCTTCCCAAATTTCCCTACAGGGGTGTCTGGTCTTGCACCTGAACCAGCCAGATGGGGTGGGCATCTGTTCCATCATCAGCCCAGCCCTGCCACGTGAAGCTGCCTCCCTTGAGGTCGTTTCTGTATCTCAAGAAAGGAGGACATAGCGGTGGGAATGTAAATCAGTCATGGAAAGCAGTACGGAGGTTCCTCAAAAACTTAGAGCTGCCGTATGATCCAGGACCCCACCTCTGGATCCGTATTCAGAGGAACGAGATTAGGATCTCAGAGATGTCTGCACGCCCGTGCTCATTGCAGCACTGTTCACGGTAGCCAAGACGTGGATCAACCTAAGTGCTCATCAACTGATGAATGGATTAAAAAAAGTACATATATAATATACAATGTATTTCTGTAGTTTTCATATTCTACCTTTATTTAGAAAATGTTAAGTTATATGTACATGTGATGTCACTTGAACTAGTTCAGCATCAAAAGTTAAGCTTTAGGACAGACATTATTGCTGGAAGTGGTTCTCCCCTACCCCCTTGCTAAAAAATACTGTTGACACAGTTTTTACTTCTTAATTTTGGTTTATTTCCACTCCCAAGGTGCCCACTTAGTCAACTGATCAAACTCAAGAACCTGAGGGCTAACTATTTTAGTCCCGAAAGCTTCTCTCTTTTATCTCTTTGCCTATGAATAATTCATTTGTCTGCGTAGCTTCTGAAGCAAATTCTTTTTCTATAAAAGAAAGAAAAAAATGCAGTAGAGCAGAATAGTGCCTGTGAATTCTCAGCTTTGCCCTCAGAAAACAGGCCAAGATTTCGAGGGGACAAAGCATTTCTGTGTCTTATGGCTCTTTAGCAGGCAGACAACTATGGATTTATTTTACAAGCTATTGCCTAGAAGAAGTCATGACATAGATATTTAAGCCCAATACCACAGATACTGTTGTTCTGGGTATTAAATTCCATGTTCTTGAGTTCTAGAATATTTTACATGTTTTTGGACTTACAACTTCTTAAAATAAATTTGATGGTGTATACTTAAGATATACAACCCTATGTTACAGGATGCATACAGATAGTAAAATGGTTACTACACGGACTTAGATTGTAAATTCTCAAAATTTAATTTAAAATACCTAGTAGCAAGTGCTTGGAAGGACCTTCCTCAAGGATGCCCCCCTTCCCCAGCCCTCACCTCCCTGTCTGCCAGACCCTGAGCCTGGGCCCGTCCCTGGGCGGCCATCTGGTTCTACTCACAGGGCGCCCTGCCTCGGCCCTGCCCGCAGCACTGGGGCCTTGTTAATGTCTCATAGGATGGGGGGGTTACTCCACAAGCTTCTTCAGCCCTGGCTTGGGTGACTTCTTCGCACCTCAGCCACCATCCGGTAGCCTACAGTGGACTTGCCTTGGTTGTTGCCCGGTGTGACCATTGGCGTTATCAGTACTCCCTCTTTTGGGAGTTATCCTGTTTTCCAGGTTACCTGTCCTCCCGTTGGTCTCCTATCTCCCTCCTCCTCACTCAGGTGGAGGGAAATACAAACCTATATACAAGACCGAGCATGCAGAGGGCCCACAGAAGCAGGGACACTGAAGCATGTTTCTGCTTCCCCTGTGCCAGGTGAGTGTTGACACTATCCTGTTTTCCAGTGTACCCCGCTCATTACCAGGCACTCAGTAAGTGATAAGGGGATCGTCTTGTTGAACTATTAATGGTGTAATTGATCTGTTTTCTAAGCCCACGTTTGGATATTAGATCGTGCCGTCTTGTGCATATCTGTAAAGATGATAGCCGCTGCAAAGTGTTACCTGCATTTGCGTATTTGAGAACTGGCAGCAGCGATCTAACTGGCTTTTGAACAAACACAAAAAGCACTGAACTGTTTTGTGCCTGCTTAAAGAATAGTTCTGAGTTTTTATCAACACGTGCAATTTTTATTTTAACTATTATTGCTTTTCTTTTTATAAATGAAACTCATGATAATTACATTTTAAAAAACAGGTAGACAAAAAGAAAAAAAATAACACATAATCTCATCCCATTTTAGTACTTTTCCTTCCCTTCTTTTTCTGTGACACACACAGTCACGCCTGGAGGTTTCCTTTATGGAGGAATGGTGCGCATGCTGATTGGCTTGGGAATTTGTCTTCAACCGACTGTGTATTATCAGCCTCTGATATTTTTCTCAGGAGAGATAGCTACAGCCAGCTTACACTTTCTTTACAGTGAAATAAGCGTGTGTTTATTTTCTCATCATACACAAAGATAACAGTGATATATTGCCCGTTCCTTAATCTCTTCTCTTTTCCTTTATAGAACCTTAGGGGATACAGAATTATGTATACGAAGGAGGATAAAATACCAAGTGCAATGTAAACACGGTTGCCACTTACCCCTTTAACTGCTGCTGTAAATCAAAGACCAAGACCAGCTCTACTGCACTAAGAGAACTGAGTTTCCAGTACAGATGGGGCTCACCTCAAAATACGCTGGACACAGGAGCCCCCTCGTTAGAAACATTTGATTCAGGAGTGTTCAGCAGTTACAAAGAGCTTGCCCTCCCATGAAGGCCGGGCTTCACCCTTCCCGTACCTCTTGCCGGATGTGTCTGTCTCCTGCATCTCCAGCCTCTCTCTTCTTCCCAGCTCCCAGCCCACAAAATATTCTGGCATTAAAAATATGCCTCCTTTCCCCACACACACCCAAACCATGGGGACCCTTTCTTTCTCTCTCTCCACCCAGCCTTTGTCCCCGTCACTGCTGCTGGCGTTCCCTCCTCTCCCACCGTGACCTTGTCTGGACTGACCCGGTGTCGGTCCCTCAGTTTCTCTTCTTTAACACCCCTCCTCACCTGGTTCTGTGACAGGTGGGGGTGGGGGGCTCTTCTAACATCCTCTCTGTCACTCCTCAGGGGCCCTTTCTTCCTCTTCCTGGGCTGTTCCCCCTACGCCCAAGTCTGAAATGCTGGTGCCCCTGGGTTCTGCCCTGGGCTGCTGTTCTCACCCACGCCCTGCCCCTTGGGGACCCTCCTTGAACTTCCACCTCTTTGCTGAGGAAGCCCAAGTCCACATCGCCAGCCTGCATTTGTCCCAAAAGCTCAGTCTTAGGCCCCTTGAATCAAACGTGGTAGGGGACACTCCTCTGCCTGGACATCAGTCATGGGCACCTCAAATGCAGCATGGATGTACCAAGACTCCCCGACTTTCCCTGCAGACTTCCTCCCCTCCTTCCTTCCTCTGTCTCCTTGGGTGACCCCACCCACCTACTCCTCTTCATCCCCAGCCTGTGGGTTTTACATCCTATATATTTTCAATATTCTTTTTCTTCCTCCTCAGTCCTACCACCGTTCTTCTAGTTCTGACCTGCATCATTTTTCTCCCAGGCTGCTGTAACAGCTGCCTAACTCTACGATGGGTAACCTTCGGGATTCGCTTGCTTTGCTGTGTGTCGGCTGAGATGCATTTGTTGGATGTATGATATGAGAGAAAAGGAGTAACAAAAGGGCGACGCCCACGATTCTGGCCTGAGAAACCGAGGGGATGGTGCCAGTGTTAGCTGAGGAGATGAAGAAAGAGCATGTTTCTATTTTGCTGCTTTGGGATTTTTTCGGTGGTGCTAGTGATACATTATATTCCTATTGCTGCTCTAAACAATTGCTACAAACTTCGTGGATTAAGACAACACAGTTTATCATCTTACAGTTCTGGTGCTCAGAAGTGTAAAGTCGGTCTCGTTAGACTGACATGGCAGTGCCGGCGGCTGTGCTCCTCCCGGAGGCTCCGGGGGAGACTCAGTTCTTGGCGTTTCCAGCTTCTCCGGGCCGCCTGGGCTCCTCAGATCTGAACCTCACCCTTTTCTCCAAAGCCAGCCAGCCATTGCAGCATCTTCTAGTTTCTCTCTCTGACTCTGATCCTCCCACCTGTCTCTTACAAGGACTCCTGTGGTTCCACCGGGCCCAGCTGGATAGTCCAGGGTCATTGTCCTCATCTCAGGAATCCTTCATCTGATCACATCAGCAAAGTCCCTTTGCCAGGTACAGTAACATATGCACAGGTTCCAGGAGTTAGGACGGGACTTCTCTGGGGAGGCCATTTCTCAGCCCATCACAGGGGATGATGGGGTGAAGGGACACTAATACCAACAATTCCTTTTAATCCTATAAAGTGTGCAGTGTCTGCTAGACATTCAAGCGGAAATGTCAAAAAGGCAATTAGATGTAAGTCTGGGATTCAGGGCTGGAGAAAACTGTTGGGGATCAAAAGAGTATACATTGAGGCTAGACTGAGTCACCTAAAGAGAGAAGATACGGGAGAAAGGTGGGTCAGGGACCAGTCCCGTGCACCTCCTCGTGTCTCCTCCGTATTCCCAGCACGTCGAGGCTGGGGAGAGGAGCAGGTTCCAAGAGAGGACAGTGACACTTGGCAGCCAGTGAGGTGGGAAGAAAATCGGGTCCTGAGGCGTGTTGCAAGGAGGGAGGCGTGGCGGCTGCTCCTTGTGTTACCGAGAGGAGGATGAGATCAGGGCGAGAACTCGTCTTTCCCTTTGACAAGGGCTGGTAACCGGTGACCTTGATAAGAGCCCTGTTAGTGGAGGGTAGGAGGTGAGGCAGTAGGACAGCAAGCAGGACAACGTGTTAGAGGAGGGTTGCTCTGAGTGGGGCGGTTGCTGGAACCGGAGGCGGCCACGGTCTTACTCATAAGCCGGATGTTAATAAGGCATATTTGTATGCTGCGAAGGGCCGGTAGCTTTTTTTTGTTTTTTAAACCTACTAACCTTCTATTTCTGTTGCCTTATTTTTTCCTTCCTAAGATTTTAAAAGTCCTGAAAAGGCATTATTGATACAAAAACTCTGGAAAACGGAAGTCAAATGTTCCAACGGAGAAATGAACAAATATAGTAAATAACTCTGTAGCAAACTTTAATCTTAGTTAAGTGGACTGTACTCTTCTGGCAAACCTCAGCCTCTAGGAGATTGAAGAAATAGTTTTTTTTAAACTAAAGCTATTAAGATGCAAGAATATGTATATTTACTGTCCCTGGCAGGAGACTCACAGAAGGACGCTTCCATTCACAGAACAGTGCAGCCAAAAATTCCTTTAAAGTTGATGTCTTATATTCTTCATACATGTTTTGGTTGCTAAAATTCAACTTACGACTTTTTAAAACAGTTTTTTGTCATTTACGTAAGACACGATCACCTTGATTTTATGCATGTTCTTAATTCAACATAAGGTAAAGGTAAAAAACAACTCTAAAGGGCGAGAGTGCAAGATTTTATTAAATAAAAATTTGAAGTTTACAGATATTTAATAAAATGCCAAAATCAAGGCCAAAGAACAAATGATACACTGGAAGAAATATTGGCAGCATAAACACAGTTAATGTGTAACGAGCTTTCATATATCAAGAAGCAGAAAATGTTTACACTAAAGTAAAAATGGAATTAGGACAATCATAAAGCACAAATGAATAATATGTAGAAAAACATTCAAACTGATTTGTAGTTAAACAAATGCCAACTCGAATGAGATACTAGTTTTCACCTATCAGATTCGCAAAGGTTTTTAAAAACTACTTATTCAGTGTTAAGATTTCAGGAAAGTGGGCGAATCCTTACACAGCCTGGAAGAGTAGAACTGTCTGCACCCTTTGGCGGAGCAGTTTGGTAATAAATGTTAAGAGTATCAAACATACTCATACCGTTTGACTCGGCAATTTCACATCAGGGATGTATCCTCAGGAAGGTATCTGATGCAGTCCGAGGCATATGCAAAGGCATATTCGTTGCAGCGTGGTTGTGATAGTCATTGAACAGATGTTTACGGAAGGTCAGCTAAGTGCCAGGGGTAGTGTTCGGTGCAGGGAATGTAATGGGTGAGGGGTGGGTGGAAACTGACCCCATCCCGCCCTCCCTACCTCTGAACCCTGCAGCTAAGGTACAGATTAATAAACTGGCCATAGTCACCCAATGCCACGAGTGCTTTGGCAGCTGGAAGATCACACAGAAAGGGCACCAGCCCTGAGCTTGGTAAGACAGAGGCAGGAGTACCCAGAGAAGGCTCCTTGGAGGAAGCCACATCTCAGCCAAGATGGAAAGGATCGGTAAGAAGTAGCCACATGCCGAGGGCAGGTGGGAAGCGCCAGGCTGAGGACGTGGGCCGGCACGTTAGGTTGTGGACGATGCTGGAGAAGCAGGACCCGCAGGCACCTGAGAGTGGAACACAGGAGGTGTGCGTCAGGGGCCTCAGAGGTCCGGCTGAAACCCTGCAAAAGGAAAGGCAAAAGAATGAAATCCATAAGAGACTAAAAATCCTATCTCAGGGAGTTGACTAGGACAGGGCAATGCTCTGCCTGACCACAGGCATGAGCCTGAGAAGGGAGTTCCCCAAAGAATGTGTGAGCTTTGCAATCGGAAGGAGGAGAAATGTGCATGGAAGGGAAGGGAGGGGAGGGAGAGAAAGCACATGTGTAGAAAAAGAATGGAAGGAAATATATCCATTAAATGCTAATTAACATTTTTCAGGGTATATTATTGAGGACTTGAAATTTCTTCTTTAAAATTTTCTCTATTTGCTACATGTTACTTTTTTAACTCTAAAAACACTTTTAAAATATCGTTACAATTATCCAGTCATTACAATGAGTAAAAGTTTTAATAATACATCATATGTAATTTAGCTTTTGGCCTGCCACCCCCGGACAAATACAGAGTTGAGGTGAGAAGCCACAGGAATCGAACCCGACTGGAATTTGGTTTCTACAGACTTTTTTTCAAAAGGCAAATTAAGAGCCTGCAGGTCAATGAGTGATGTTTGTCCCTGGAACACCCCCTCTTCCCCCCAGCCCCGCCGGCCTCCTGGGAAGGGGCAGGCTCTGAGGGCATCTGCACGTGTGGTCACTTGAATGAGGAACCCTCCAGGCTCCCTGAAAAAGTGCTTGCATTAGTGTGGTCATCTCCGTCCCCTCCCCCCCCCACAAACTGGGGAACCACGAAAAGGTGTATTGGATTTTCTCTCCTGCTATAGACCCAGAGATTTTATATTGTGCAACTCTACGCACTGCCAATAAGATTTTGATCTTAAAAACAGTCTATAAAATCTCTTTCCATGTAATTAAGTGATTACTGGATTTATATTTGGTTTATTTTGTACTTGCAAAGAACAGCCGTTTCCATTTGAGTAAGAGAGAAGTATGAAATATAGCAGATTATTCGGCCGTACGGGTGGGTGCCCTGGCCTGGGTTTACTGTAGATGGTGATTTATGGATAGAGAGATGAATATAAAGTCCACCCCTTCCTCTTTCTAATCAGAACTTAAAACTGCCACCAGGAAAGATGAATATGTGTAATGAAGTATTTATTTCATTTCATAGCAAGCTGTCCTATATTTCCAGAGTATTAAAAATACCCTACTAGAAACATGATTTCTAATTATCTGGTTCCATTCTAGTATGAAATAGACTTATGAGTAGGATGTTTTCCATTTAAGTATTTCAAAAAAAATATGTTTAAAAATATGATTAAACTTTCTTAGGGTTTTATAAAAATTAAATCCTTCTATCTGAGCCCAACATTGTACATTTGAAGTTACTTTTTGAAAATCCGTTTCGTTTCTGTTCCATTAGCAGCCAATTCTTGGTCTTGTACGAAATGATCTCTTGGAATCATATATTTAATAGAAGTTGAATGGAAAAAAAAATCTCAGGGTGCACTTCAATGGATCCAAAACTCTCTTACTGCAGGTGTTAAGCCTTTGTTAGTACCAGTTATTTGCTGGCATAATGGGACGTTAAGACTTTGTGGACCTTCAGAAAATATTGATTTGCTTTTGTCAGCTTGGTTTTCACTGGAGAAGCTGGGCGGTGTTGGGGGTGCAGGGTTCCCACGTGGCCGGTGGGCAGGCTGCCCTACCATACAGCCTTTCCTCTGCTTTCCAGCCTGGCTTGGGAGTGTCCGGGACTGTGCTCTGCTCTGTCTCCCTCCCCCAGCTTGTGGAAGCTCCTCTCCACCCAGGCCACAGACGCTGACTCAGCGGAGTCATCCCAGGATGGGCCCCACTCACTCCTCCCCAGGGACTCAAGGCTTGGGAATAGCAGGAAGGGCGCAGCTCTGAGGGCGCTGCCCACCCCCAGGACGACTCCTCACCCTCCTCCCTGCTCCCGGCTCGCTCTCAGCCTCAGAAAGGGATTGCAGATTTTGGTCTCGTTCCCCTTTGTTTTCTTGGCCTGGTGAGGTTGTGAGAAGGATTGTTCAGTGGGGTCCCTGGGAAGGAAGAGGGAAAAGGGGTGAGAGAGCAGGGTGACGGGATACTCTCTTCATACCAGTTGCATTTTGCCAAGACATGGTGCCATCCCAAACCCTATCTTCTTATCTAAGCCAGCGCTCCTCAAACTTGAACGTGCCTGCAAATCACTGAGGATACCGTTGGCGTGCAGGTTCTGAATCAGGGGGTCTGGTGTGTGGCCTGAGAACTCGTGTTTCTAGCAAGCTCCTGGGTAAGGTACATGCTGCTGGCCACATGTGAGTAGCAAGGGTGCCAGTGCAAAGGGGGCTGTCCTTGGAAGTCAAGGAGACAATGCAGGTGGGGGCTGAACAAAGGGCTTAGTAAGTGCTTCATAATGTGCTTGAAGATGATGATGAAGAAAGGAATAGAGATGATGATGATGATGATGGTGGAGATGCTGGTGATGACGGTGGTGATGACGATGGTGGTGTTGGTGTGGTGATCATGGTGATGGTGATGATGCAGTGGCCACTTGCTACCAGTCAGGTGCTCTGCATGCATTTTTTTCATGTAACCTTCACAACAAACTTGGATGGGGGGCATATATATGATTCATCTTAGTTTACAAGTACAGAAACTGAATCTTGCCCAAGGTCAGCCAGCTGTTTGGGGCAGAGCCAGGAACCAAACTCAGACTGTCAGATTCCACAGCCCAATCCCCGTCCTGTTGTGATG
>CAUYSK010107561.1:0-14369 GCA_963575035.1 Avahi laniger | reverse complement strand
CCCACCATATAATGATATACATTAAGTTATATCGAACAATATCATATAGTTCAACAAAATTACATATAAAATGTTATTCAATGTGTAGTACATTTCTAGGTATTACATAGTTAAATATTGATGTGTTAATATAATTATGATAAATAGCACATAATTTGGTATCATATTATTGAATTATACAATTCAACATTATATAATACATAATTATATAATTATATACTTAGGCTAATATAATTATACAGCACAATACAATTACATGTTATATCTATTATACATTATATAATACATAATTGTATATTAAATATTGTTTTTCTTTCAAATTTTATATATAATGTAAAATTATTCTGTGTCATTGGACATTATACCATAAGACATTATGGTGTTTCTTATTTTTGTCAGTCATCATTATGTGTTTTAAGACCTACCCATGTTGCTCCGTGGATGCCTGCTCTGTGGTTATGGTGGCTTCTTCGTGGGACTCCTGGACAGCCCTGGGGACAGCTGCCCACTGTCAGTGCATGAGAGTTCCCTACGTCCCCAACCCCCACTTGGCATTTTCCAACTTCTAATTTTTGCCAGGATGACTCTCTGCTGTTTTAATTTGCATTTTCTCAATCAGTTCCAATACCTTCTAGCATCTTCTCAGGTGCCTGTCAGAGTGTTGGGGCTCCTTGTTACCTGCTCTTCAAACTCTGCCCACTTTTCTATCAGGGTTGCTGGGTTTGTTTGTTTTTTTTCTTCCTCATTTGCAGCTGTTCCTTTTACATTCCAGATGTTAATTTCTCATCGATTTTACACATTGCAAATACCTTTCCCCGTCTGTCATCTGACATTTGTCCCATGGCATCCTCTAAAAGAAAACCCGTATTTGCATGTTATCAAATGCATCGTTTTTCTGCCTTACGAGTTTCTGTGGTTTGACTCAGAAAATCTCTCCCCTTGTGGTCATCGATGTTGATTGCATGCATTAACCACCTGAAGGCTGTTAAGGCCACATGGGTACAGTATAGACAAGTGCCAGGGCCTTTTCTGACCTTCTTCCCTGAGGTTTTTCCAGGTCCCCAGGGCCTTGAGACAGCCCCATGCTACAAGGCCTAGGCTCAGCCAGGAGGGTTAAGTCACATCTTGGAGATGCACACGCTACACGGGAGAGCCGGCCGTCATGTAGCAGGCCACTTGAGACTGTGGAAGACGAGGGCCAAGAGGCAGGAAGAGAGAGGGTCTGAAACTATGGCATGTCACGTGATGGAAAAACTAAAAAGAATGGGCTCTGCCCCTGTCTAAATGTTCCAGCGTGGAAAAAAAAATATCCATGGTGACTTCTTTTAGTGAAAAAAGAAAGGTGCAAAAATATACTTCTGAAAGCACGGTTTCATTGAATTGACTAACATATGAGGTTTGGCGGAATCATTCCAACAACTATGACCCATTTATTCCACTCCTGGGTCCTACCCTACAAAAGCGCACACTTTATGTCTAGCAAAAGTCAGGTGCTCAGATATTCACAGTGGTAGGTCCAGATCTGTGAGGGAGACACACCAAGTCTGGTGTGTAGTAAAATGCTGTTTTATTTTGAGCATCTGGGTGCAGATGGGTGGAGGCCAAAGAGCGTCCACCCCGAGGGAGGGGAAAGCCTTGGGTTTTATAGAGGGTTTTCAAGGTAGCTTCGTCCTTATCAGGGGGCATAGGAATGCTGGCCTGGCTGCAGTTGCCTGTGGTCAAAGTTAGATTTGCAGCTTTTGTTTCACAGCCTTTATGATATTTTTCGGGTTCCCACTCAAAGTAAACCTAACACACAGCAGCGTTATTTGCAACAGCCCCGGATTGGAAACAACTCAAATGTCCATGACAGGAAAATCAATCGATAGATTATGGAACCATCAGCCAATGGAAGACTACAGCGCAACCGGAAGGAATAAACCATAGCCAAGCACAATAACAAGGAAGAATTGCAAAGACACCAGGTGGAACGAAAGAAGGGGGACACAGTAGATGAGTCCATTTATATACAGCTCAAAATGAGACGAAACTACCCTGTTAGACTTAAGGCTGGTCATATTAATAACTTGTGTCATTGCTAGCAGGGGGAACAAGGGGTTTATGGAAAATGACGATGTTTCTTGATTTGTATGAATGTCACGGGTTTGCACGGTTGGTGACAATTCATCAATCTAAGTACTTAATGATTTGTGCTCTTTTTTGTATTTCAATGTAAAAAAAAGTCAAGCATGACACATTTAGGTAAAAGATAAAAACACACAGACTCAAAAGGAAAGTCTGTTTCTGTGAGCACGGAGTTAGGTGATCTACGTAAATGCACACACAGCAGTTTGGATGTAGTATTGGTCACCCCTGCCTAAGAGGGGACAGGGATGGGGAGGGTTTACCTCCACCTGTAATGTTTTTGTAATAAGATGATGCTAGGTTGTGTGAGGATTCAATGAGTTAATATTTTTAAAGCCCATAGAGCTGTGTGTGGTACACAGTAGGTACTACATAAAGGTTTGTTACAGTGAAGTAATAAAGTGGAAATGTTTTCCAGGGTACAAATGGTACTTAAAAGTAAACCCAGGATAAAAGAAACATAAAAAGAAATAGACCAAACATGTCTTGTGAGTTTCCATTCAAACTTCTGTGCAGTATATGCATGAATATGTCCTCGGAGAAATAACAGACTTCTCTTTTGAGTGTGTGTGTTTTTACATAAATATTAGTCACACGTTTTTTTTTTTTAAACCTGCTTTTACCGAAGTGTGACAGTGACAGTCCCAGAGAGAGAAAGATGAGGGAGATAGAGCGAGCCCGCTGGGCCAGGGGGTGGGGGCCGGCAGCACCGGAAACCTCAGCCCGAAGGGATCCCCGAGTGGGGGAGGGGGCCTCTGGTCTCTCCCCAGCCTCTTCCTTCCCCCTGGCCTGGGGGTGGGTGGGGAGGGGCAGTTCCTCTTTCCTTCCCAAGCACCGCGGAGGCCCCAGCTCCCTAGGGGCTGAGAAGCTGGAGCCTTGGCGAGGGGGGAGGAGCTGAGCCGCGTTCTCTGCAAGACCCCCACCCCTCGTCCCCCCAGGAAGCATGAACAGGAAAGACAGCAAGAGGTGAGAGGACCCTCCCTAGCAGCCCTTGGGCCTCCCACTGTAAGGGGAGGCTGGGGAGATATTGATGAGGGGGGGAGAAGGGCTGGCTCCTCTAGGAGCCACCACGGGGGTGCCAGGTGGCAGGATGCTTCAGGGAGGCCAGAGGCAGCCGGGGCTGCTGCTGCTGCTTGCATCGGAGCATCTGTTCCTGTACCTTGTCCTTTCTCTCTCTCTGGAGTTTGAGCTCCTCCTTGCCACACCCCGCTCCCCTCCCCAGCTCCCTATGCTGAATGTCCCTGTCCTCCCTGGGGTCTTCCTGGCTCCCCATCACAATGGCCCGTCCTCTGGACTGGAAACTTCGGGCTCCTGCAGGGCCCTGCCCCGGGAGAGGGGAGTGTGACGCAGGGCAAGGCAGCTCCCCTGCCTTGTAAACCACCCTGGCTGCCCCAGACACTACCGGGGTTGCCGATCTGCAGAGAGGAGCCTAGAACTAGCTGTGCCAGCAGGTTCTGGAATGAGTTTCTGTCTCCCGCGCAAGCTTGTCCTCTGTCCCGGGAGGGGCGGATGGTGGTGGGCTCCCCAGCCTGGGTAGCTCCTCCAGCCTCCCCCAGCATGACTCCGATGTGCAAAGGGATCCCTTCCCCATAATGCTCAGCAGTTTAGTGGTGGAGTCCTGGCTGTCTCATTTCCTGGCTGTGTGACCTTAGGTAAGTCACTCAACTGCTCTGTGTCTGTTTCTGTCAATAGAATAATGACAGACCCTACCTAGGAGGGGCCTTTAAGTGCTCAGCAAGACAGTCTAGACCAGTGGTTCTCAAACTTGAGCTTGCATCAGAACCACCCTGAGGGCTTGTAAAACACAGGTTCCTGGACTTACCCCTGAAGTTTTTGATTTTGTAGGTCTGGGGCGGGGTCTGAGAATTTGTATTTAAATCAAGTTCCCAGGTGATGCTGTTGGTACTGGCTGAGGACCCTGCTGTGGGAACCACTGATCTAGATGGAGCGCGCCCCTCCGCCTGGCACAGTCAGCGCTCAGTAACGCCGGGCTTATTCAACAGCACTCAATACCCATGTACTGAGCCCTCGGGGTGTGCCAGGGGCCCCCCCACCCCATGCCACAGGCCTGGCTCGGGTCTGCTGATCACTTTCTCCCTCTGCACCTCAAGTTCAACTCTCCCACTCTGGTCACCTAACAGCCTGGGCAAACTAAGTCCATTGCTGAGCATTTTTGAGGAAGGTCCATGAGTTTTCCTACCAGGAAACTGAGGCCCAGAGAAACTGACTATCACAAAGTCACACAGCCAGCAGCTCTGTCTGGAGCCCGGATTCTGCTCCCTCCCGCCACCCACCCTCCCTCCTCTCCATTACTCTCTTTCCCCAACTGGAATAGGAGCCTCAGGGAGGCACAGGGCAGAGTGAGGGTTATTTTTAAACTTTCCTTGAAGCTGCCTCAGCCCCACGGACCCCTAGCCATGAGGAGCCCTGGGGAGGCCACTTGGCACTGGCATTTCCTCTCCAGGGTCCTAATCTAGGACTCCAGGTCCTGCTGAAGGGCTAGCTTGGGGGGTGCTGTCTCCTTAGCAGGGGTGAAGGTGAGGAGAAGGGGAGAGAGACTCCCAGGCATCTGTGTGCAGGAGGCTGGAGGGGGGCGTGCAGGGCGGGTGTTGGAGGCCAAAGGGGAATTCTGAGGGGTCGGCCTGAAGGCAGAGCCTCCTGGGCTTCCCCTGGGTGGGGGAGGGGAGAGAAGTGATCCCAGGGGTCTTCCGCCATGATCCCCTGGGAGGTCAGGGGTAATCCCGGGGATCTGCCAACAGGAAGTGTCTTCCATGATGCCTTGGGACCAAACAGTCAAGAGGAATTTGGGAGCAATGCCTTGGGGAGGAAGTTCTTATGATTCCCTGGAGGGTCCTTAGGAGTCCCGGAGGGTGGGGGGGTCTTCTCTTACGATTCCCTGCAGGATTCATAGTGGTCTTCAGGACCTTTTCCTCTAATCCCTTGAAAGGAGCAGGAGTAACCCTGGGAGTTTACTTGTAGGAGAAGGTTCTTCTGATTTTCCCTGAGAGATCTGGAATATTCCTGGGGGCTTCTCCCATAAGTCCGCGGTAGGTCGGGAGTAACCCTGGGGCTTTGCCTTTAGGAAGCTTCTCCCAGGATGGCTTGGGGCACTGGGGCGAAGAGGCATTCTGGGGGTCTGCCCGAAAGAAGGGACTCCCATGATTCAGGGTGGCGGGTACCCACAGGAAGTCCCACCAGGAATGCACGGGGAAGACAGGGGCACGGGGCCGGCCCCGACAAGCCCGCCGCCACAAGACGTGCCCCAGCCCCCGGGAAATCAGCAAGGTCATGGCCTCCATGAACCTGGGCGTGCTGAGCGAGGGCGGCTGCAGCGAGGAGGAGATGCTGGAGAAATGCATCCAGTCCTTCGGTGAGTGTCCACCTCCCCGCAGCCTCTCAGTCCTAACGCCAGGCCAGGCACCCACTTGTCTCAGCCTCAGGCTTTGGGGGTACAAAATGGGAGCAGGGGTGTGTGGAACCAGGCAGTCCAACCAGCTCTGGACGTGATGCCGTCCGTTGCCCAGGGGCCGTTCTGACGCAGGGTCCCCCTCCTCCCGCCCCTAGACTCAGCTGGCAGCCTGCGCCATGGGGACCACATTCTTAACATGGTGCTGGCCATGCACAGCTGGGTACTGCCTTCCACCGACCTTGCTGCCCGTCTGCTGACCTTATATCCTCCCAGGACCATGACCTGTGGGCAGAGGGCGGAGGGTGGGAACGTGAGAGCCTGGGAGACGGGACAGGGTGAGCAGGCAGGTCTGGGATGCTGGATGACAGAGCCTTGACCAGAACTCAAGTACCAGAAGGCTGCAGAGGACACACAGGAGCTGAGGCGGCTGCAGATCTGTCACCTGGTCAGGTAGGGCGGGGCCAAGATTTCTACTCCCACGACCCAAGACTCCCATCCTGATATGCCCCCCAAAAGTATCGGAGACTCCCCAGCCCAGTTCCCACAGACCCACCCCCGCTCCCCAAAATCCCACTTCTGAGACACCTCTGGAAGTGTGCCTAAGACTTTCCCAGTTCTATTCCTTAGAACCCCCACTTCCTAGAGACCCCCAACCAGATCTCATGGCCCTTCTCCCAGCTGGTTTCCAAAGACCTCCAGCTCTGACCCCTAAAACGCCCCCTCCCACATACCCCAGCCTAGTCCTAAGACCTCCCCACCCCGTCCCCGTCAAAATTTCACCCCCAGGAACCCCCAGTCTAGAGACCCCCTCACTATCCTGCTTCCCATCAGTCCCACTTCCAAGAGATCCCCCCGGCCTGTGTTAAGAGACCGTCATCCTACTCCAGAGATCTCACCTGTCTGGTGCCCCTCCAAATAAACCTGCACCTTCCAGAGACCCCCTGCACACAGTTAGAGAACCCCTAGCTTAGCACCTAGAGATTCCTCAGCCTAAGGCACCCCTTGTAGGAACCCCCACCCCCAGCTTCATCTCACCATCTCTAAACCGCTCTCAGGTACTGGATGACTCAACACCCAGAGGCGGTGCACCAGGAGCCCCAGCTAGAAGAAGCCATAGGTCATTTCTGGGCCACTGTGGCCCAGGAGGGCAACTTGGCCCAGAGGAGCCTGGGAGATTCTTCCAACCAGTGAGTCAGTACCAAGCCTCCTCCCCCGCTCTACCCGCATTCCGCCATCTCCCTCCACACCCCCAAACCCTCAGCTTGGAGCCACTCCAATATTCTGCCCCTCTTGCCCCCAGCCTGAGCCCAGGTGGCCCTGGGCCCCCGCCCCCCATGAGCAGCCCAGGCCTAGGCAAAAAGCGCAAAGTGTCCCTGCTTTTCGACCACTTGGAGACGGGGGAGCTGGCTCAGCACCTCACTTACCTGGAGTTCCGGTCCTTCCAGGCTATCACGGTGAGGACCTCCCCTCTGTCCCCTCCCCACCCCAAGCAGAGGACAGATGTGGGGTGAGGTGGGGCCTGGAAGGGGCCAGGCAGGACCAAGAGGACCCCTGCATGGGCATCCAAGCAGGGATCTCAAACTCTTAAACTGTCAAACCCAGGTGGTAGAGGGTCTAGGAAAATGAATTAAGCTGGCTGAGCACAGAGCCCCCGGGTTCAAATCCCATCAGCCCCTTCTTACCTGTGTCACTTTGAACTAGTTTCTCAACCTCTCTGGGACTCATTTATAAAACAGAGGCCATAACACTTCATTGGACGGTTGGGGAATTAAACGACTGTATCTGTGTTAAAATGCTTATTGCAGTGCCTGGCACTTAGTAAGTGCTCAGGATATTTGATCACTTATTCATTTATTGAGGAAGCATTTAAATTCACCGTGCCTCAGTTTCCTCATCTGTAAAAAGGAGATATTAACAGTTTAACAGTTCATGCCTCATAGGAACAGTGCCTGGTCCCGAGCAAATGCTATCTGGTGGAACGATTTGAAATTTCCATATTTTACCTACCAAAATGTCAATTTCATGTGCTTCGGTATATATATGTGTTAGCTTTTGCCATCTTGACATCACAGTTTCCAGGGAAAGTGGGGATCTGGTTCCTTAATGTGGAAATTTCCTGATTGTGTGTGTATATATGTAAATATACAAACATATGTGGTACAGTGGATGTGTGTGTGGAATACACGCTCTTTGAGAAGAACAAATAGAAGCTGATTTTAATCCTCTTCTCCATCCTCCCCTTTGCTGATTGTATACCAGTCAGGTATACAGAAAGAGCATACAGATGCACACCTGTGTGACCCTGAGCAAATTACTTGTCCTCTCTGTGCCTCAATTGCCTCATCTCTAAAATGGGAATAATAATAGCAGTACAAACCTCTTAGAGTTATGAGGATTAAATTAGTTAATATGATAAAGTGCTCAGAATAGGGTCTGGCTTTATTTAAACATTTTTCCCCAGATGGGAGAGGACCCTGGGGAAGTCAGGGACATGTGGCAGCCTGGGGGGTGACAGATGACAAAGGTCACTCAGACTAGACCAGGCTAGGACTTCAGAGGTCGTGACTGCTTGGAGATGGCATGTGCGGGGCAGGGCCTGAGCACCACCGCCCACCCTGACGGCCACCTGGCCCCCAGCCGCAGGACCTGCGGAGCTACGTTCTGCACGGCTCGGTGCAGGGCTGCCCGGCCCTGGAGGGTTCCGTGGGCCTCAGCAACAGCGTGTCCCGCTGGGTGCAGGTCATGGTGCTCAGCCGTCCCGGACCCGCACAGCGCGCGCAGGTGCTGGACAAGTTCATTCAGGTGGCACAGGTAAAGCCCGCCTGCCTTCCCGCTGGCTTTCGGGGATCAGCCCCGCGGGGGCTCTCCCAGGCTCCCGCCCCTTCAGGGCCATCCCGGCGGTGACGTCACGCATCTCCCGGCCCCGCCCCCCGAGCCCACGGTCCGGGTGTTCTAACCCCGGACTGTGACTTCTTCCTTGACCTTGACATCACCGCATCCAATCTGCCTTGGCCCTAGACGTGGCTGTTGACGAAGTCCCTCCTGGCCCGGTCTCCCAAGCCCTATGACCGAATATTCTATTCCCAGGACAAGGAAAGCGTCCCTCCCGTGCCCCACCTTTGCCTCCGCCAAGCCTTCCGGCCCCGGGCCCCAGCGCCCCCTTCAGACAGTGACCGCACCCCTCCCCGTCACGCCCGCTCCTCCCTTCCCCGCCCCCCTGTGCCACGCACCTCCCCTCCCCCTCCGGATACCCTCCCCTCTTCTGGGGAAAAGGGAAGCCCTCGGCCCCCACCGTGGCCGCACCCCCTTGTGCGTTTCCACGCAGAGCACGCCCTCCCCTGGCTGCTTCCCTCGCTGTGCTTCCTCCTGCCAGCTCCTAGGCCTGGGGGTTCTGTTGTCCCCAGGGGTCTCCTTGGTCTGAGCATCCTCCACTCCTACCAAGCCCCCCCTCTCTCCACAGCGACCTCTGCCCTTCAGATTTGGGAAAAGGGAGGGTGAGGGAATGCCCCTGATGCCCACGCGACCCCACAGCTGTCTCGCATCTGTCTGACCCCTGCATATCTCTCTGGCTCCATTCACCTCTGCCTGGTTCCCAACTCCTGCCCAGCCCCCACGCCTTCTTGTCTCCCCTCACCTGCCTGCCTCAGAGCAGTCTGACCCCCAGGTGCCTGACACCCTGACACCTGCCTGACACACACCTGTCTATTCCCCAAATCTGTTCACCTCCCATACTCGCCTGTTTCCCACATTTTCTAACCTCCCATCAGCCTATCACCTGCCCGACCACCCCCCACCCCACCCCCGTCCCACCCCAGCGCCCCAGATAACAATCTGATGCCCCTGTGAGGCCCACATGCCTGCTTGTGGCCCACTCCTGCTGGACACACCCCCCTTCTCTCTCCTGTCTGATGCCCACACTGGGCCACTGCTGCACGTGCCTTGGACCCCAAGTCACCGGGGATGTTCTCATCCGAACTTCCGACTTGCCTGTCCTACAATACCTGCCATCTCTATGCGCCGCCTCCCTTCCTAGAGTCTCCACCAGCTGCAGAATTTCAACACTCTGATGGCAGTCACGGGGGGCCTGTGTCACAGTGCCATCTCCAGACTCAAGGACTCCTACACCCACCTGAGCCCTGACAGCACCAAGGTGAATCCCCACTACCCTCTCCCAAAGTCCAAGTGATCAGCTCACCTGAACCCTCACCCTTAAATTCCCCAACCCCTGGCCATCCCTGCCCAGGAGCCCTGGAACCACCCGAGGACTTGCTCCTCCAAACCCCCCAGACCGCCAGGCTCTGTTGCCTCCTTCCCCCTTGTCATCCGTCCACCCACGGGCTGACCCCTCTCCACTCTCAGTGTGCCTGGTCCTGAGCGGGGTGTGAGGGAGGCAGATGCTAACAGAGCTTGCAGACCAGGTGGGGAGCTGAGACACACACATCCAAAGATGCCAACATGTGTGCCACCCAAGGGAGGAGCATGGGTTGGAGATGTCCTGGGAGGTGGTCCGAGAAGAGTGAGTCATTCTTGAATCTGGCGTGTGGCTGAGGTCAGGAAGTGGCAGGAAGTTAGGCTGGAGGTGCCCAGGGGAAGATCCCGTTGAGCCTCGCCAGCTGGGCGAAGGTGCTTGGGCTTGATCCAGAGGGCAATGGGGAGCTAGGGAAGGTTTGGGAGTGATGACACGTGATTTCTCAGGTTTTTGAGAAATCGCTCTATCTAGCCTGGGGAATGGCGGATAGTGGGGCCTCTCTGAGATGGGGACCCAAAAGGAAGAGCAGTTTGGGGAAGATGCTGAGACCAACGTGGGATATGGAGGGACTCAGGTGGTGTCCCAAATGCCACTGGGCCCCTGGGGGTCTGGAATGCACACAAGAGATTGCTAGGACACTCCCCTCCAGGGGGCTCAGGGAACTGAACTGCCCTGCCGGTGACATGCCCCCATGACATGTCCCTCCCACGCAGGCCCTGCTGGAACTGACTGAGCTCCTCGCCTCCCACAACAACTACGCCCGCTACCGCCGCGCTTGGGCTGGCTGCACGGGCTTCCGGCTGCCAGTGCTGGGTGTGCACCTCAAGGACCTGGTGTCCCTGCACGAGGCACAGCCTGACAGGTTGCCTGATGGCCGTCTGCACCTGCCCAAGCTGAACAGCCTCTACCTGCGGCTGCAGGAGCTGGCAGCCCTGCAGGGGCAGCAGCCGCCCTGCAGTGCCAACGAGGACCTGCTGCATCTTCTCACGGTGAGCTGCCTGCCCTGTCAGGCTGGGCTCCCAGCGGCTGAGCGAGGAGACTGAGATTTAGGGTTCTGGGCGGGTGAGGGTCTGCAGGCCCAGGGTAGAATCATGTTTGCCGTGCACAGGCTCTGAAGCCAGAGCTTCTAGGTTTTTTTTCTAGCTGTGTGATCTCAGGCAAGTCATTTCGCCCCTTGGCCTCAGTTTCCTTATCTGCAAAGTGGGAGTGATAATACGACCCACTTTGGAGGATGGTTGAGGAGAATCAACCAATAATATAATTCATATAAAGCACTTCAAACAGTCTCTAGAGCACAGTGGGAGCTATGAAAATGATGCCCCTCGATTCCTCCAGCAACTCAAGGATCCATTGGTCTGAGCTCTGGGATTGTCTGGGGCTTTCACACTCCTGAATGCCAAGCTTCTGAGCTTCTCATGCCAATAGTCCAAACTTCCAAGCTTTGACATATCCAGAAATCTAAGCCAAAAGCTAATGACAGTTATTGATCATTTACTATGTCCCAGGCACTGTGTTAAAAAAAAAAAAAAACCCTCTCCACAGATCACTTCATTCTACCTTACAAACCTAGGAGGCAGGGACCCTTATTGTGCCCGTTCTATGGATTGGGAAACTGAGGCCCGGGGAGGCGAGGTCACTTGCCCACTGTTCCACAGCAGTAAAACCAGGATTTGAATCCAGGCAGCCAGTCTCCGAGCTGGCTTGTTAACATATGTTAACTACTGCACTGTGGCCTGGGATTGTGGGTGTGGGATCTGGCTACACTTTCCCTCAGTGTTTGAATTCAGTCTGGGATGCTAGGGGCCATGTAGTTTAAAACCGGAAAGTTGACTTGCTATGACAGAACCAGCTACATAATTGGCAGGGTCCAGAGCAAAATGAAAACATGGGCCTCCTTGTTCGAAGTTATTAAAAATTTCAGTACGGGGACGGCAGGGCATTCAGCCAAGGGGGCCCGGCCTGGGAAGCTGGCCCTGCCCTAGGATGGTGGGTGCTTACATACGGCCCTCTGCTCTGCCGCTTCTGAAGGGCCATCAGCCCAAATGTTTCTTGAGCACCTGCTGTGAGCCCGGCACTCCCCGCTGCTGGGGACACCGCAGGGAGCAAGTTGGAAAAACAACGGCTGTTGAAACAAAGTGTGGAGACATGGCCACTCTTAGCCCATAACTGCCGTAGGGAAAACAATGGGCAAGTAACGGGGCTGCGATTTTAAATAGGGAGATCAAAGAAGACCTCAGCGAGAAGATGGCATTTCTAGATGGGGAGAGGCACAGCGTGGAGTGCGAGGGGGGTGTGGTGGGAGAGATCTTGGGGTCCCCATAGAAAAGGGGCTCTGGGAAGAGGACAGAGAGTGGCGGTCCAGGCAGGGACGTGGGCTGCAGGCAGGAGGACGGAGACAAAGAGGGGTCTGTGACGCCCCTGCCCGCGCCCAGCTTTCCTTGGATCTCTTCTACACGGAGGATGAGATCTACGAGCTTTCTTATGCCCGGGAGCCCCGCTGTCCCAAGAGTCTGGTGAGACCTGGCCCCTGACCTCTGACCCTCCTCGCCCTCCACTGCCCAAGTCCACGCGCTGACTGTGCCCCTCTGTCCCTGCCCCAGCCACCCTCCCCCTTCAAAGCACCTCTGGTGGTCGAGTGGGCCCCTGGTGTGACACCCAAGCCGGACAGGGTCACCCTGGGTCGGCACGTGGAGCAGCTGGTGGAGGTAAGGCAGGGACAGTGGCCTGGCTGCGGGGCGCCAGGCGGGAGACACCTGCGTGGCGCTGCAGAGGGGCCGCGAGGCCGTGGGGCTCGCACCTCGCTGACCGGGCCGCGTTCTGCCTCCCCTCGCTGCTCCCCAGTCCGTATTCAAGAATTATGACCCTGAAGGCCGAGGAACCATCTCTCAGGAGGACTTTGAGCGGCTCTCGGGCAACTTCCCCTTCGCCTGCCATGGGCTTCACCCCCCTCCCCGCCAGGGGTAAGCGGTCCTCACTCCCGGGTCCCCGAAGACGAGGACACTGGGGTTGCCTGGACGCCCGGGTCTGGGGGAGGTAGGGGCCGGGCGTGCTGAGGCTCCGTCTCTGTCCCCAGGAGAGGCTCCTTCAGCAGAGAGGAGCTGACAGGGTACCTGCTCCGGGCCAGCGCTATCTGCTCCAAGCTGGGCCTGGCCTTCCTGCACACCTTCCACGAGGTCACCCTCCGCAAGCCCACCTTCTGTGACAGCTGCAGCGGCTTCGTGAGCACTCTGCCCCTGGGGCCCCTCCCCTGCAGAGCCCCAATTCCTCACAGCCGGGCTCAGAAAACCAGCCCTGCCCTGGGGCACAGACAGTCCCCAGACTCCAGAAAATCCTCCAGCCTCAGATAATCCCCACATTCCATATATACCCTAAACACCGGATACGCCCTACATCCTGGATAGTCTCCAAACCCTAGATAGTGCCCAAATTCCAGCTAATCCCCAGATCCCAGACCATCTCCACCCGGGACAGTTGCCAAACAGTGGATAATATCCAAAACTCCAGATAATCTACAAACCTGGGTAGATTATGTCCAAACAGAATCGGTCTCCAAATCTCTAGACTCCAGACCATTCAAACCCTGGATAAGTTCCAAATTCAAGGCATGCTCAAACTCTGGGTAACAGACAAATCTCTCAGTCTCCAAACCAAGACTAATTCACAAGCCTTGGATTACTTCCCAATTCATTTATTCACTCGCTAAATATTTACTGAGCACCTTTGTGCCTGGCAGTTCTAAGCTCTGGGGATACGGCAGGAACACAACAGACACGATCCCTGCCTGTAAAATTTACATTTTATCTTTTTCTATTTTAATTCCTTTTTAGAGACAGAGTCTCGCTGTGTCACCCAGGTTGGAGCACAGTGGCACAATCATAGCCCACCGTAGCCCTGAACTCCTGGGTTCAAGCGATCCACTCATCTCAGCCTCCTGAGTAGCTGGGACTACAGGCGTGCACCACCATGCCTGGCTAGTTTTAAAAATTTTTTTGTGGAGACGGGGTCTCACTATATTACTCAGACTACTCTCGAACTCCTGACCTCAAGAGATCCTCCCGCTTCAGCATCCTTAAATGCTGGGCTTACAGATGTGAGCATCATGCCTAGCCAAGAATTTACATTAATGTCTAATTTCCCCTAATTCTAATATCCTAGATGATTCTTCAAACTTGAGATACTATAATTCCTTTAATTCCAGTTAAATCTCTAGCCTTGAGAATTTTCAGAACCTGGGTAGCTTCCACACTTCTGCCCCTCCTCCTCCAATCCATAGTCCTCCCTCCCCTAGGCTGGGTAACCCATTCTGCTTTCTCTTCCCAGCTCTGGGGCGTCACCAAGCAAGGCTACCGCTGTCGGGGTGAGTGGGGCATCGGCGAGTGGGAAGAATGGAGGGCACAGATTGGGCCTCTGGCCATGAACCACTGCCTTCCCCCAGACTGTGGGCTGTGTTGCCACAAACACTGCAGAGACCAAGTGAAGGTGGAGTGTAAGAGGAGGCCGGGGGCCAAGAGCGATGCGGGCCCCCCAGGAGCCCCAGTCCCGCCCACACCAAGTCCCCCTGCCAGCTGTGGTAAGACCCCGAGCAGA
>CAUYSK010107560.1:0-11501 GCA_963575035.1 Avahi laniger | reverse complement strand
AATTAATTTCTTGCTATTTTTGGTAAAGGTGGGGTCTCACTCTTGCTCAGGCTGGTCTCGAACTCCTGAGCTCAGAATGATCCGCCCACCTCGGCCTCCCAGAGAGCTAGGATTACAGGCGTGAGCCACCGCGCCCGGCCTATTTAAAAGTTTTTACCTCTCCATTTTTTTCCTGCTAGTTGAACAATAATATACAATTGAGCAAATAATTTTTAAGTGCCTACTGTTTAGAAGACACCCTGTATGACATAATATAGGATATACTTATAGCGAGGAGGCATAGTCTCTGCTTATAAGAACCTAATAATTAAATAAGGACAAATATATATATGTTTAACTAATACTGGTCAGAATAGTAAGTCCCATTAGAGAGTATGTTATGTTCAGAGAAAGGGAGATCCCCTGCCTAATTGAAGGATCAGGAAAAACTCAATGAAGGAAGTGACATTTGGGCTCTTTTGCAGAAATTTGAAAAATTAGTTGAGCAGAAGCAAAAATAAAAAAGAGCACAAGTTATTGGTGGATAATGGCTTTAAAACAGATATTTATCAATTGACAGCATTGTGGAGGGTTTAATGAGTTAATATGCGTGGAAGTGTTTCATAAATGGAAGAATTCTATATAATATTAATAGTTTGTCAGTATATGTACTTATATGCATGTATCAGTTTATGTTCTTACATTAGTTTGTCAGTTTATGTCAGTACATGAAGGAGAATAGTGAGAGATGTGGTTGAAACATCTTGACTATCAGTAGTGTTCAATAAACATTTATTGAATGAAAACAAATTATCTCATTTAATCTTCATAATAACCCTGTGAAATAGACTTCTATCCTCATTTTATAGATGAAGAAACTGAGGCCCAAAAAGTGCTCAAGATCTCAGGTAGGAAGTATCAGAGGGTAGGATTTGAATCCATGACTGTCTTGTGCCACAACTATGGTCTTGATCCCTATACTTTATTGAAATGAGAGGATTGTGGACCCATTCATTGATGCACTGAGTATCTTTTGAATGCTTACTGTATGACAGACATCGTGGTAGTCGCTGTATTTCAGTGGAGGACAGGAGACAGAAGCTCAGCATTCCTTATACCTTGAGATCTTGTAAAGGCCTAAAGGCAGTTACACTACAGAGTGACAATTGTTATGAGTACAGCATGTTATGGGAACATATGGGACCCTAAACCAGATGAGTGTTTTGAATGTGGGATGGTCAAGAAAAGCTTCTTGGAGGAAGTGACATATAAGGTGAGAATTAAAGGAGGGCTTAGCTGGACCAAGATGATGATGATGATGTTCTAGGAGAAGAGAATAGCATCTTTTAAGATTGAGAGTTAAGAATGCCTCGTAAATTATGGCTGTAACATGGACTGTGAGTCAGGGAATATTGAAACAAGTAGCTGAAGAATTAAGCATTGTATAGATTTTGCAAAGCCTTGCAAACCCTGTTCAGAAATTTGGACCTTATTCTTAGAATAATGGCAACACACTAAAGGATTTTATGCAGCGAAATGATATAATTATTAATAGATCTGCATTTTAGAAAAATTTCTCTGATTGCATTAGGGAGAATAGATTGGAAAAATAAAGAATGGAGCCTGGGTAACTTTTTACGAGGCTGTGACAGGAATCTAGATGAGTGATGGTGGTGATTTAGCAGAGGGAGTAGATTGATGTGAACAGACATGGAGAGAATAGAATTGAGAGGATTAAGGATTGAAGGCTTGTGGGAGGTGAGGGAGAAGGAGTCTTGGCTGATGCCCAGGTTCCTTGCTGTGGCACCCGGGTGAACAGAGATGCCATTTATTGTTCTGAGACAAGGAACAAGGAGCAGGTTTGACAAGAAAGATTGTAACTTACCTTTTGAATTTACAAAATTAGCGGCACCTGTGATACACCTGCATGAATATTCAAGGAAGCAGGCCAAGCTTCAAAGTCCTGGGGGCAGTATCTGGTTCTGAATTATAGATAGGGAAGTCAGTAGTAGAATATATATCTAATTAAAGCTACAGAATTGAATGGGATTTTTCAAGGCAAGAATGAGAAGATACTACGGCCGAGGATGGAACTCTATATGGTCATAGTAGTAGTCCCCACCAAAGAGACTGAGAAGCAGGAGCTGGAAAGCAGAGCTAGAGAGAAGGAAGGGTCCTGTAACATAAATCAAAGGCTGAGAGCATATCAAGAGGAAAAGAGTGATCAACATGGTGGGAAGTAATATAAAATGAAGACTAAAAGTATCTATTTTAATTTAGCAAACAAAGAGACCTTTGGTCTTGGGGAAAATAATTTTAGTGGAGCAGATGTTGCAAATTGAAAATGAGGACAAAATGGGAGGAATTCCAAACAACATATATAAAACAATTCTTGATTGTAAAGGAGAGAGGTGGCTGAAAGGGAAGTTTCTTTTTCTCTCTCATTTTTACATTGTCAGTAGAGACTTGGATCTATCAGAAAGAGAGGAAGGGGCCGGGCGCAGTGGCTCACGCCTGTAATCCTAGCACTCTGGGAGGCCGAGGTGGGCGGATTGTTTGAGCTCAGGAGTTCGAAACCAGCCTGAGCAAGAGCGAGACCCCGTCTCTACCAAAAATGGAAAGAAATTAATTGCACAGCTAAAAATATATAGAAAAAATTAGCCGGACATGGTGGCGCATGCCTGTAGTCCCAGCTACTTGGGAGGCTGAGGCAGTAGGATTGCTTGAGCCCAGGAGTGTGAGGTTGCTGTGAGTTAGGTTGACGCCACGGCACTCACTCTAGCCAGGGCAACAAAGTGAGACTCTGTCTCAAAAAAAAAAAAAATAAAAGAAAGAGAGGAAGGAACCAACAGAGAGAATAATGCCTGAGGAAGCTGGAAGAGAGGGATTCTGAGCACAGAATGAGAGCCATAGATTATCTAGAAAG
Source organism: Avahi laniger (assembly GCA_963575035.1). NCBI lineage: Eukaryota > Metazoa > Chordata > Mammalia > Primates > Indriidae > Avahi > Avahi laniger. Next base: position 8,596 of record CAUYSK010107560.1, on the reverse strand, counting down.
ATACTTTTCTAGGATAATAGGAAGAAAGGTTATAAAAGTATGTGTATCACAAAAAGTGAAGAGAGTTTTTGTTTAGAAGTCCAATGCGCTATCCACTGTGCAGCAGAGCCCGATATGAAGGGAGTTTCTAAGTGACTGGTGTAGTAGGTTTGAGGAGAATGGAGATTTGAAATTGCTGAGGAAAAAGCTGGCTTAAGAGACACAGAAGGAAGGTCAGGCAGTGTGCAGCTAGGAATATGGTGGATTCTGCAGCCTAGATCTGCAGTCTGCATGGCTCTTTGATTTTTTATTTTTACCCCCAGCAGTGCTAGGTGACTCAGGTATAGGCAGAGTGGAAACACAGATTTAGATTAATCTGGACTTGGAATGTTATCAAGCATAAGTGAAAAATGACCAAAAGGGCAAGGATATTGATGACTGGTTGAAGTGATGGACTTTGGAATCTAGTTAATTGGGGAAGGAAGTAAAGGAAGGAGGAAACCGAGAGTTAGGTCAGAGGTTTGGAAGTATCAGTGACATGCAAGGACAGGTATAGTGAGAGTAACTAAAGGAGAAAGCTAGAAGAGGCAAGGTAGTGGTGGTTAGAGAGAGGGGGTTGTTTTAATTTATGTCGTCAGAGACCAACCAGTTCTTGATAACAACAAAGTTCAGGAACATTTATTTAGGAACAGTGACTAAATTCAAATGGCTGGTCTGTCTTACATGATGGAAGAATAAGGAAGGAAGGAAGAGGGGGAGGGAGAAAGGAAAGGAGAGAGGTGGAAAAATTAAAAGGAAGGAGAGGGATTCTTTTTTCCAGATGTTTCCTTAGGATGCTACAGCAGCAGGATTGCCTAAGAACTAGCCAGAGAAATCACTGCCACACACTGTTGCAGAACTGAGTCTGCCAAAATTTCCAGCGACCTCAGACTGTTCTTAAAGCCCCAAGAAAGGATACTGGTTTCAAGCTATTTTATGTGCCAACAGAGGGAATGGGAAAAATATCAGTGTCATTTGTGATCTGAAAATATTCTAGGAATGGAGTGATGAGTCATGTATTTTTCATGGTATAACTTTTATGTCTAGATGGGCCAGTATCTTCGGAAATGGGATCCAGTAGAAATGATACCAAAGATGATCTTGGTGTAAGTACTGAAAGTGGAATTTTATCCATGTATTCAGGAGCCTTTTAATCTCTTGGTTTACTGGACTAGAAATATAGCTAATAATACAGTTTTTGATATAAAGCTGCTCTGTCTTTTTGAAAGATATACTTCCTACTTAGCATTGAAGCTGTTTCTTTTCTGGATTTTATTCTATGTTGATGCAGTACCTTGCAGACTAGGGATTTTAGTTGCTTTACTAGTTAAACAAGATTTTAGATTTTCCCCTTTGAATTTCTATTTGAATATTTTAAAGTATATTTTTATTTATTACATGTGCACTATTGATTTTGGTCACCTTGAAAATATAAATGTTAAACATCTTGCCTCTTCTTTTTTTTCAGTATATGCTTTGGTAAAAGAATGTATATTTTGGTACTTTTGGACTATACTTTTAACTTTAGCCATAATATTATTATATTGGTTAAAGCTGTTTTCTGTTCACTTAGAAAATATTCATGATAGCTAAAAACCAGCTATGTTAACATGGAAAACTATTTGAAGCTTGGAACTTTCTAAGATTGTCGTGGACTGCTTCCTGCCTAGGTGCTTTCTTCTAAGCTTAAGATTTTCAGGAAAACTATTGCAAATTTTGCTGTTGCTTTAATGAATGCCATATGTCAATTTGTTATAGAATTTAAATGTTCCCGATTCATCTCTCCCCGCTGAAAGTGAAGCAACTGGCCCTGGCTTTGTTCCTCCACTTCTTCCTCCAATGAGAGGACCATTGTTTCCAGTGGATACAAGGGGCTCGTTCATGAGAAGAGGACTTCCTTTTCCTCCACCTCCTCCAGGAAACATGTATGGAACTCCTCGAGGTTATTTTCCACCAAGGGATTTCCCTGGTATACCACCTCCTCCATTTGCAAGTATGTTTTTTTTTTTTTCCAATTCAGTTATGTGTTTTATTCAGTAAATCAGAGATACTAATTTTACCATCTGTTTATGTAGTAATAGAGTAGAGGAAAACTTTTTCTAGCATTCTGTGAGTATGCCATTACTTTTCCAAATTGGGAAGGCAGCCAGCCAGCCATCAGTGGACTGTAATGAGGCTTCAACTTGATTCATCTTAATTATTAAATGTGGAATTATTTCTGTATTTTAGTAGTCAAGAAAATCGTTGACTTTTTGTAGCAGTCTTGTGATAAAACTAAAATGATCTATATCTCACTTGATAGAGTCTGATTATTGTGGCAATTAGTTAAAATAATTACAGTTTATCTTTTAGCATTCAAATTACTGACTAAGGTATTTTTAAAAATCTTTTTCATAAGTTGTTCCCATGTAGTCCTACTGATTTAAAATCTAAAATATATTTATCATGTTTGGCTTAATTGTTTGTTGGATGTATTGAAATTTTTTCATAGCCTCATGAAAGAAAAATGGAGTAATTTATCGCGTTATATCTATACCATTTAGAACTGTAGATTTCTGCAGAATAAATATGTGGTTACCAAATACTAGGCTTTTTATAGTCTTATATAATCATTCCTTCCCTCCTTCCCCTTCTATTTTTAAAGTTTAAGGTGAATTAAAATGTTTCGTTTGGGGTACTTTAAGATGGTCTTTTGATATAACTGGAAATGTTTTAATATAATATCACCTTAGAATTAGGAATCACTGATCTGAATTTTAAGTCTGGTGAAAATTATATTACATGAAAATGTTTTTTAAAGTAAGTTTTATATATTTTGAAATAATTCCTCTCCTTTTTTAAAGTGTTAAGATAAGACAAAAACTGCATCTAAAATTAACGATATTCCTGTTAATAATATGTTGTTGAAGAGAGTACGTTTTTTTCAGTGTTTTAAAAATTAATTTGTTAGATCAGGTAATTATTCTGGTGGCAATTTTTAAATATAAGAAGAGATATTGAAAGTTATAAGCTAGTGATTTATTAGGGTTAGGGTACAGATTCTTCAACTTAAAAAATGTCTTTTACCAATCTCTTTGAACAGTGAGAAATGTCTATTCACCGAGGGGTTTTCCTCCTTATCTTCCCCCAAGAGCTGGATTTTTCTCCCCACCCCTACATTCTGAAAGTAGAAGTGAGCTCCCTTCTGGGTTGATTCCACCTTCAAATGAACCTGCTACTGAACAGCCAGAACCACAACAAGAAACCTGACAATATTTTTGCTCTCTTCAAAAGTAATTTTGACTTATATCTCATTTTTAGTTTAAGTAACTGCTGTTACTTAAGTGATTATACTTTTGCTCAAATTGAAGCTTAATGGAATTATAATTCTCAGGATAGTATTTTGTAAATAAAGATGATTTAAATATGAATCTTATGAGTAAATTATTTTCATTTTATTTTATTCTAGATAGTATAATTAATTTGATTAACTAATTTACTATTACATAAATAATGAGAGTTTTATATATGTAATCTTACAGGTGGGGATATTATAAATTCCAAAGGCTGTGTCTTTATGCCAAGAACTGTATTTACTATGGCTGTAGACAAATGTGAAAGTAACTTTATTATGCTTAACCAAATAAATTTTAGTTGATTTAAAGACTTGTTTGGCATTGATAATAAAATCAGCTAATTTTTCCATAAATAATGGCTTTATTACTTAGTTCTTTTCCTTTTACCAGTAACTTTGAAGCTCAAAACTACTAAAGCTTTATGTGAGTGTTACGGATTCAATTATTTTAGCGCAAATGTGCCCCGTTCTTGCAAATACACACGAATGACCCAAAGCTACAAATTAATACACTTTTAAGTAAAAATTGAATGTATATATTTTAAGGAAAACTGGGATATCATCTAACAGTGAATTTCATAATTTTGATCTTCTTAGTTCATTCACTGGTTTTCTTGAACAATTTCTTGTTTTTCGTCTTCATTTATAAGATATTAATATTTACTGTTTTCTGTGGGGAATGTTGAGATTTGCTACAGGATAACTGTACTGAGGCAGTGTGTCATCATTTTGAGCTTTGGACTCAGTATCTTTATAATGTTTCCCTAAATCAGGTTTTTAGCCTATTATTAGTCATCTTCCCCATAATATGATTATGAAAGGAAAGACAGTGCAGTATAACTGATAAATGTCATAATACTTATATTGACCAGTTAGTTGTTTATGTGGATTTTTTTCTTCAGTGCCAAAAAACAGAAGATTAAATATTCTTGAACAAAGCAGTGGTGCATTTGTAATTGGAATACTTCATGCCAGTGTTTCCCCAAGTGTTATTCGGAACACTGGTCTTGTGAAGTATTTCTACTCCCCTTCCATTCTCGCCCTCACCTCAGAAAAAAGGGTAAAAAGAAAGGCTTCGTGCAAAATGCTTAGATAAAATATTAAGTAGAATGAGGACTGTGAAAACATCATTGTATTTGTTGTTTGCTATGGTTTGAATGTTTGTGTCCCTCCAAGATTCATATGTTGAAGTCCTTATCCCCAAGGTGATGGTATTAAGAGGTAGGGACTTTTGGGAGGTGATTAGGTCACTAGCTTATCAGCTCATTAGTTTAACATCATTAGCTAGCCTTACAAGCAAATAGCTTATTGGCTATTTGCATGTTTTTTTGGAAGAAATGTCTGTTTTTTGAATTGGGCAGTTTATTGTAGGAGTTCTTATTTTTTTAAAATTTTTTTATTGATAATATAGTTGAACATTTTTATGTGGTGCATCTGCTATTTTGTTACATGTATAGGATGTATAATGATCAAGTCAGGGTATTTAGAGTATCCATCACCTCAAGTATATATCATTTCTATGTGTTGGTGGACTTTTCAAGTCGTCTTTTAACTATTTTGAAATATACAATACAGTGTTGTTAACTATAGTCATTCTACTCTGCTGTCAAACATTAGAACTTATTTTGTCTAACTGTTTGTATCCATTAACCAACCTTTCTTCACCCTTCTCCTCCAAGCCTCTGGTAACCAACATTCTACTCTCTACTTCCATGAGATCAACTTTTTTAAGCTTCCATATATGAGTGACAACATGTACTATTTGTCTTTCTGTGACTGGCTTATTTCACTTAATACACTGTCCTCCAGGTCCATCCATGTTGCTGTGAGTGACAGGATTTCATTCTTTTTTATGGCCTAGTAGTAGTCTATTGTACATATACACCACATTTTCTTTATCCATTCATCCGTTGCTGGACACTTAAGTTGATTCAATATCTTTGCCATTGTGAATATTGCTGCAGTAAACATGGGAGTGCAGGTATCCCTTTGATACACTGATTTCCTTTCCTTTGGATAAGTATCCAGTAGTGGGATTGCTGGATCGTATGTATATGATACCTTTTTTTCCATAATGGCTGTACTAATTTACTTTCCCACCAACAGTGTATAAAAGTTCTCTTTTCTCTGTATCCTTACCAGCATTATTATTTTTTGTCTTTTTAATAATAGCCATTTAAACTGGCATAAGAAGATATCTCATTGTGGTTTTGATTTGCATTTCCCTGATAATTAGTTGTGTTGACAATTTTTTTCATACATATTGGCCATTTATATGTCTTCTTTTGTCACTCAAGCTGGAGTGCAGTGGCACAATCATAGCTCACTGCAACCTCGCACTCCTGGCCTCAGTGATCCTCCAGCCTCAGCCTCCCAAGTAGCTGGGACTATAGTGCATGCCACTATGCCTGGCTAAATTTTTTTTCTTTTCTTTTTTTAGAGACGAGGTCTCACTATGTTACCGAGGCTGGTCTCAAATTCCTGGCCTCAAGTGATCCTCCCACCTTGGCCTCCCAAAGTGCTGGGATTACAGGCATGAGCCACTGTGTCTAGCCTTTAATGGGATTGTTTATTTTCTTTGGTGCTAGTTGTTTGAGTTCCTTGTATGTTCTTGAGTTGTTTGAGTCCCTTGTCGGATGAATAGTTGGCAAATATTTTCTCCCATTCGATGGTTGTCTTTTCACTCTCTTGTTTCATTTGTTATGCAGAAACTTTTTAGCTTACTATAGTCAATTTGTCTATTTTTGTTTTTGTTGCCTGTGCTTTTGAAGTCTTAGCCATAAAATCTTTGCCTAGACTCAATGTCCTATAGTATTTCCCGTTTGTTTTCTTCTAGTAGTTTTATAGTTTTGGATCTTATGTTTAGATTTTTAATCCATTTTGTTTTGCTATTTGTTGATTTTTTTTTGAGAGATAGGGGTCCAGTTTCATTTTTCTGCATATGGATAGCCACTTTTCCCAGCACCATTTATTGGAGAGAGTGTCTTTTCACCCAGTGTAAGTTCTTATTAAACCATTTTCAAAAATCAGTTGGCTGTAAATATGTAGATTTATATTCAGGTTCTCAATTCTATTCCATTGGTTGATATATGTCTGTTTTTATACCAGTACCATGCTGTTTTGGTTACTGTAGGCTTGTAATGTATTTTGAAGTCAGGTAGTGTGATGTTTCCAGCTTTGTTCTTTTTGCTCAGGATTGCTTTTGCTATTTGGTCTCTTTTTTGGTTTCACACAAATTTTAGGATTTTTTCTTATGTCTATGAAAAATGAATTTGTGTTTTGATAAGGACTGCATTGAATCTGTAGATTGCTTTGGGTAATATGGATATTTAACAATATTAAGTCTTCTAATCTACGAGCATAGGATATTTTTCCATTGTATACTATTCAGTTTCTTTCATCACTGTCTTTTGGTTTTCCTTGTAGAAATCTTTTACCTCCTTGATATTTAATTTTCTTTATAGCTATTGTAAATGGAATTGCCTTTGTTTTTCAGCTATTTCATTATTTTTTTTCTTAATTTTTTTTATTTCAGCATATTACAGGGGTACAACTGTTTAGATTACGTATATTACCCTTGCCCCACCCAAGTCAGAGCTTCAAGCGTGTCCATCCCCCAGACAGTGTGTACCACACCCATTACGTGTGTATATACCATCCCCTCCTTCTCCCTCCCATTTGCCCGACACCTGATGAATGTTATTATTATATATGAACTTAAGTGTTGATCAGTTAATACCAATTTGTTGGTGAGCACATGTGGTGCTTGTTTTTCCATTCTTGGGATATTTCACTTAGGAGGATGGGTTCCAGCTCTATCCAGGATAATACAAGAGGTGCTATATCACCATTGTTTTTTGTGGCTGAGTAGAACTCCATGGTATACATATACCACATTTTATTAATCCACTGATGTATTGATAGGCACTTGGGTTGTTTCCATATCTTTGCAATTGTGAATTGTGCTGCTATAAACATTTGAATGCAGATGTCTTTTTATAGAATGTCTTTTATTCTTTTGGGTAGATTTCCAGTAATGGGATTGCTGGATCATATGGTAGTTCTACTTGTATCTCGTTGAGGTATTTCCATATTGCTTTCCACAGAGGTTGTACTAGTTTGCAGTCCTACCAGCAGTGTATGAGTGTTCCTATCTCTCCACATCCACGCCAACATTTATTGTTTTGGTACTTTTTGATAAAGGCCATTCTCACAGGGGATAAGTGGTATTCCATTGTGGTTTTGATTTGCATTTCCCTGATGATTAGAGATGTTGAGCATTTTTTCATATGTTTGTTAGCCATTACTCTATCTTCTTTTGAAAAGTTTCTGTTCTTGTCCTTTGCCTGCTTTTTGATAGGGTTGTTTGATTTTTTTCTTGCTGATTTTCCTGAGTTCTGTATAGATTCTGGTTATCAGCCCTTTATCAGATGTGTAACATGCGAATATTTTCTTCCATTCTGTAGGTTGTCTGTTTGCTCTCATGAGAGTTTCCTTGGCTGTGCAGAAGCTTTTTAATTTCCCAAAGTGATCTACAGATTCAATGCAATCCTATTAAAATACAACATCGTTTTTCACATATCTAGAAAAAATAATTCTACACTTCATATGGAACAGAGAAGACCCCATTATAGCAAAAGCAACCTTAAACAAAAAGAACAAATTGGGAGGCATCAATTTACCAACTTCAAGCTATACTACAAGGCTATAGTAACTAAAACAGCATGGTACTGGCACAAGAACAGAGACATAGACCAGGGGAACAGAACTGAGAACCCAGATGTAAAACCATCCTCATATAGCCATCTAATCTTTGACAAAACAGACAAAAACATACACTGGGGAAAAGAATCCTTATTCAATAAATGTGCTGGGAAAACTGGATAGCAACATATAGAAGCCTGAAACAGGGTCTGCATTTTTTACCTCTCACAAAAATCAAGTCACGGTGGATAACAGACTTAAACTAAGGCATGAAACCATAAGAATTCTAGAAAAAATTTTGGAAAAACTTTTTTTTTTTTAATTTCAGCATATTATGGGGATACAGATGTTTAGGTTATGTATGTTGCCCTTGGAAAAACTCTTATATATTGGCCTATGTAGATAAGGAATAAGAATTTATGAAGAAGACCCCAAAGGCAGTCACAGCAACAACAAAAATAAATAAATGGGATCTGATAAAATTAAAAAGCTATTTCATTATTAGTATATAGAAACACCACTGATTTTTTTTTTTATTTT
>CAUYSK010107557.1:0-11722 GCA_963575035.1 Avahi laniger | reverse complement strand
TGCTTCCCTTGAGCAATTGTCTAAAAGGAATAAAAATGTGTTTTCCTCATGGCGCCCAAGGTAGTCACATACCAGGAAATAGCTGCCGGACGTAGAAAAAGTATATATAAATAAAACGACTGATGGAATCCCCACTGCAGTCTTGTATGTCTTGTGTATGTGTCTGTGTGTTTCTTTCTGTGTCCATCCCCCATTCTGCAATCCGGGCCACGACACTACGTAACTGCAAAGTTCCCTTAAAGTTCTATAATTCTGGCAGATTGAAAATAAAAAGGATGACAAAATTACAGCAGAACATTCTTCAGAGTGAGGCAAGCTTGCTTTCTCTTCTCAACTTACTTCAAAATGAAATGTTGGCATAATTTTTAATTACTTTGACATTCTTATCTTGTAGTGTTGTGAAGATTTAGTAAGATATATAAATATCTAGTGCAATACCTGTTATTTGTCATCAATTCACTGCTAAGCAGCATACACACACACACACGCACACCCTTTACTCATCTCCTTCTTAGAGGTATCTGAGATCACTTTACAGATAAGATGGTGACTGTATGCACATATACTTTGTTGGGACAAGCTGGCATAGCTTTATGGAAAGCTTTGGAACATGAAGGGGGATTGTTCAAGGAAGATTTGGTCACTTGGTCAGCCAAGAATCACATCAAGTTAGGATGTAGTCCAGGTATGGTGGGAGAGAGCAATGGAGCTTAGATGATTTGTTAAAGGCATACCATGTATTTTTGAAGTTTCTTTCACTTGATCAATAGGTGTATATTTATTGAATATCTTCTTTGTGACCCTTGGTCCTCTAGGCATTAGAAGTAGACAATACAAACAATTCCAAAAAAGATATGATTGTGGAATTTGACCATTTTATTGATGACTAATAATAGGTTTTATATTCTTCTTGAATAGATTATCATGCATACAATCTAAGAAACAGTAAATTTTCTTTGTACTTACACAACAAAGTAAGCATTAGATAAAAGTGCCACTGCAACATTAATTTTATATACAGAAAATTCTACTGTATGTGTGGCATCATTGTAGATGTGACTGAACATGTACACATATATGCATAAATGCATTTATGTACATATTTTTATCTTTTTATTGAGATAAATATTACACAGTAAAGTACACTAATCAGTAAAGAGTACTAATCTTAAACATACATTTTGATAATTTTCACATGGCTATACCCTGTGTAATTATCACTCAGATCAAGATATAAAATATTTCCAGTTTATTAAAGAATTTTATCTCTTATTAGTTGTCTTCTTTTTCAATTTTAGAAGAGGCAACTTTATTTTTAGTCCTCTATATTCCTCTATAATAATAAAAATGTAAAATCCCTGAAATATTAAAGAAAAAACCTTCTCTTAACAATACAAATTAGGAAACTACAGAAAACTCTATATTGTTTTCAAGCTCCATTCTTTAGAATTTCGTACAGTGTCATTTATAAAAACAGTAGAATAGAACCCCAGTGTTTGGATGAAAACCTTCCAGTTACTACATGTGATCCTAGACAAGTATTCTTATTCTGTCTCTGTTTCCTAACCTATAAAATAATGAGATAATAATCTTTAGCCTATATACTTTACAGGAAAATTGTAACAATCAAATGAGAAAATGCACATGATAATCCATTTTAAATTGCAAAGAACTATAAAAAGAGTATTATAGTTTTATCGAATAAACCAGTTTGAAACATTTCAAATTGTCTTGATATATTCCTGAAGGAAAAATAGTTCCTACTTTTTGATTGAGAAATAACTGATTTCTTAAAAATACAATCAACTGTTTATACTTCATTTGCTCTTATTTGATTTGATTTTGGTAACAGATATCTTTCTTCTAAATTATTTCCCCTTGGGTGTTTATGCTTTTCTGGCTTTTTTATTTTTTTTTCACTGCAGGAGTGATTATCTGTGATATATTAGAAGGTCATTTCACTGTAGTAATAAGACCATGATTGTCAAGCCTAATTCAGAGGTATCTTTTGGAAAGAACCAGTAAGCATTTTACAATCCATAGATAAAAGTTCTCTGTAATGCAAAGTTGATCATAAACTTCACTCATTCTTTTAAACTCAAACTTTTAATCAGAAAACCTCTGAATGGTGAAAAATATTCCTTGATGCAAATGTCTCCAATGGTTATTTCATACAAAGTCCTATTTGAATCTATACGTGTTTACCTCCCATAGACAATTTAGAGACTTTTATTTTCAGGAAAATCTTCCTGTCTTCACTTTTTCTATATACTGCATATGCTGAGGTAGAAGGATAAACTTTTCAGATAACTTAAATTTGCCTTTTGAAAATCTCCTGAATATAGAAAATAGCACATATGTACTGGAAATCAATATCCAAATCAAACTATGTTGCTCTTTATTCAAATAGAATATTTCCATTTTTCTTCTGAAAGAAAATGTGAACAAGAGGTAGGAAGGTATACTGTTTTTGAGATCCAACTACTTCAGATAACAAAGGTTCATTTTCATTTTATAGTGCATAAAAATAAGCTGGATATTCATCCCCAATACTTTAATGAAAATCCTTCCCCATGAGTATTATTTCACTGAGAAATCCGTAATCCATATGTTTTGAACCAGTTGGCCAATGTAGCATTTAAAAAAAGCCTAATGAAAACTGTACAAAACAGCGAAAGCCTTCATAAAAACATTGCATTCTATGGAAGGAAAAATTCTCCACACAGATGTATCAGGTGACCTGAGTCTAAATGCTAACACTGTTACTTGCTACCTATATAAAATTGGTCAAGCTACCAAAATTCTTTGAGGCTTACTTTTCTCCCATCGTATCAGTTATGATGCTTTCTTCTAGAAGTAATAGAACGCTAATGAAAAGTAGCTCAAACAAAAATGTTCTATATTTTTGGTTTCCGTAACAAGAAATCTGATGGAAGGAGCCTCAGAGTTGATTCAGCGCCCGTGTTTATCTTCATCATCGAGTGCTTTGACTCTTCCCATCTCTCGGCTCCTCAGCCTATCCTCCTTGTGCCATCAGTGTCAAGCGCTGTGGTCACAAGATAGATACAGTAGCCTGTGTATCACATTCTCACAGAAAAGCCAGGAATTGTGGGTTGCACTTTCTTATTGGACATCTTTGTGATTTTATTTTTAATCAGGGAGGAGAATTATTCCTAGAATTCCAAAGGAAAGAACAGCATCACATGGTAATCACTAGCCACAAGAGCGCTAGGAATGAGTCTGCCATTGTCAGCCATTATGGTCCAAAGTAAGCTCTGCCAGCAAGGGCAAAGGGGAAAGATAATGGCTATAGAAACACAACCAATGATATCTGTCTACCCAAAATACCTTGTCTACATAGCACAGTGGAGGCTCAAACAGATCACATACTAAGTCATTTAATCTAGTGTCCAGAGTAGAGAAAATATATCAAAATATATCCCCCATCCATTTGGGACTATGCAACTGAAATTTCAAACTCATAGTCCAAAGATCAATTTGGGCACATAGATAGTGTTTTTAGAAAACAAAATAAAATCTCCATGTATTTTGTGGTGATCTAAGATTCAGTTTCAGCTATTCACTGGTATATTATCTTATACCTGGGCCTATTGATGTGCATGTTATCTGCCTGAACTCTGAAGTCATTTGTACTTGTGACCCACTATAATAATTTATCAATTATTTTGAAATACTTTATTATTATGAAAGAACAGAAGAAGAAGTAACATTCTTTTTAAACTTCATTGTTTTTATCTATAAAATGTCAGTAGTAATACAACCTTCACCAAATTCATCTGAAGAATATCTTAGATTGAGTTTTCTAGAGGCAGAACCTGAGAGGCAGGTTCTTGTGCCAGAATTTGGTAGCAAGAGTGTTTTTAAAAGGGGAATGGAAAGCATGGATAAGAAAGAAAAATATAAGCTAAGCAAGAATATGTTCTCAACTTGAGATAAGCTTCAGCCTTGGTCTCCCATACGAAGCTTAGGAGCATGAAATATCTAGAGTTGGTCCCGCTCTGAGGTAAGGTGGCTGGCTTTTGTAACCCTAGTCAGTCAGTCAGTCAGTCAATCATTGGCTATGGGTGAGATGAGGGGTGAGGGTGAACAGCAAGCAGCATGTAACCTCCAGGATAAGGTGGCTACCATTTGATGGAGGACATGTCTCTCTTAGCTGTTAGCAGCCCTTTCTCATAGCACCTGGGGTGGTACCTGGGTCAATAAAGGGGACATAGCTGAGGCATCAAAAGTGTCCACTACAAGAAATAAATATGACAATGCATATAGACATAAGTGTAGTATTTGAAAGATAAGACATACTCAATCAATATTTGCGTAAAATAGTAAATGAGTTAGTGCAGCTACAAGGAAGTTAGTAGGGATAATTGCTGTGCCTGAAAGTTTGTTCTTTATTCTAAATGCAGTTTATGGGGGAGCAGGGGAAAGGCAGTCAAATTTTAAACAGAGGAGAGATATTACATTTTAATGTTAAGAAAGAAAACCCCAGTAACAATATGGAGTAATGTTTGAACAAGGGTGTACTTTTTATGGAAATCTGGGAGAGACATGACACAAATATAAATTAAAGTGATGACAAAATGGCAAAAAAGGGGAAAACATCAAAGCTTACAAGGACTATTTCCTAAAATAATCTATTTAGTATATGCGGGTGAGAGGTGGTAAAACATTAATTATTTTCTATAATAATATGACAATTTTGCTTACAGTAGTCACTCTGGATGAAGGGATAATTTTCTAACATTTATAACTTACTTTAATAATTTCATTTATTATCAATCTGTTTCATAAACAAAGATACAGAATTAATTCAGTGTTGAAGATTGATGAAGAAATATTGAGCCTATTGCCCACACTAAAGAACCCAATGATTGCTAGTTCTTACAAAAAACTGATTTATGTGACCAGACAACTGATTTTACCATTTTACCATTTGATGAGTTCATTCAGGGGTGGGGAACCTGTGTCCTCAAGGCCACATGTGGCCTTTCAGATCCCCAAGTGCGGCCCCTCGACCAAATCCAAACTTTACAGAACAAATCCCTTTATTAAAAGGATTTGTTCAATAAACTTTGGATTCTGTCAAAAGATCGCACTCAAGGATCCAGATTTTGAGTTTCTCAAAGTCCTCATCCATGAGTCTTCATTTGGTATCACCTTTACTATTATGGAATATTCAGGCCTCCATTTAGATGTCCCCCCCCCCGGCTTTATCATGATATCACTTCAAGACATGGATCTTGCTCATTTTATTTGATCATAATATTTCTCTAACATGAATCTTAAATGAACACTTTTGAGAACCATGTGAATCCCTAAATATCTAAGGTTTGAGATAAATCTTCGAACATTTTTAAATTTTAGATGCTAGTTTTTCCTTCAATCATTTTCTGAGTAAAGCATTTGACCTTGGCTTTATGGTCTGTTTACAGTCCAAGGGAAAGGCTTGGATTTATTTACTTGTGCATTTGGCAAACTGATGTCTAAAGAGGAAAAAAAAAATTTTCTTGTTTATACTACATGCAATTTAACAAACAAAATGAGAAATAAATACCAAGAACATTGTTCTAAAAAAGAATTACTTCATCTGACTTGAAATTTCTTTCATAAGTCACTAAGGCATTAAACTATTTTCTGGACATTTAAGTTGTTTTATATTTTAATATGGTATGATATAAGATGAAATCAACTGAAATGTTCAATTCTCTTATTAATATTTTATTGGCTTAAATTTTTGATTTTTTTCTTCTTATTGACATCAAGAAGCAAAATTTAAATGTTTTATTCATAAGGGAAACTGTATTTGCTGGCGCTGCATTTGTCAAACATAACTGGTTCTCCCCAGCTGGTTCTCAAGATTGACCTTTTTTACATTGCTCTTGGAATTTAAGTCATAGAGACATTCAATTCATGAAAGATTTACTGAACACCACCATGTCCCAGAATCTATGCTAGGTGCTACAGGGATGCAAAGATGGATGAAAAACACTACCTGCTCTTAGGCATCTTAAAATCTATTATTCGTGACAAATACACAAAACAGAGTCAGACAGGGTAAGAATGTTGGAAATGCATCTGGTGCTATGAGGATTGAGCCAACAATCATAATCCCTTGGAGGAATTAAGGAAATACTTTCCACATAGAAATGATAGAGTTTTCAAGTAAGTGTTAGAAGGTAGAGATAGAATAAGAAAACAAATAACCGAGGAAAAAAACATGAGCAAAGATATGATTTTATAAAAACAACTATGTAAAGAGTGACAAAAAAAGTTTTAAAAAATAGCTTAATTATATACTTGGATTTTGTTTTTTTTTTTTTTTTTTTTTGGAAAGCTGCTGAATTCTCATTCCTAAAGATGGGAAAATGAGAGAAGTTTAGAAACATGTTTGATGTTTGATTTCTATATTGTTAAATCAAAATGTAAACACTTAAATAAAAGTTTTTTTATTCCTTGGTTATTTGCTAACCTGCAGATACAACTTCAACCATAAACTGATCAATGTATAAAGTAGCAATTTTTTTTTTTTTTTTGAGACAGTCTCACTTGGTTGCCCCTGCTAGAATGCAGTGGTGTCATCATAGCTCACTGCAATCTCTAACTCCTGACTCAAGCAATCCTCCTGACTCAGCCTCCTGAGTAGCTGGGACTACAGGTGCATGCCCAGCTAATTTTTTTATTTTGTGTAGAGACGTGGTCTCACTCTTGCTCAGACTGGTCTCAAACTCCTTAGATTAAGTGCTCCTCCTGCCTCGGCCTCCCAGAGTGCTAGGATTATACAATATTTTGATTATTACTGTTTCCTGATTCTCTTATTCTCCTCTCAAAAATAATAATATTAAGACCTACATCTAAAAAAATACTCGGAGATCCAACAATATAAGGACAGGTACTTAGTATTTCATAATTATTAACTCAATATAAACATTATAGTGACCCATACAATGTATGTAACTTTAAGATGACAAAGTAAAAACACTTTCCCAAAAAACTTGCAATTTTTAAAATGTGGGCATTACTTGGTTTTTAAAAAATTGGCAACCAAGAATAAAGATATTTGCATTGCAAGAAATAATGAAACATTGTACATCTATCATAATTTTCTTCAAAAGATCCAAACCTGAATGTTATCTTTTTCTGCAATATATATAGGCTGTATATTTTTCTTCTACTTTGGTATGTGGATAAATTCACTTACTCAAGAATAATGTCAGAGCTCTGACTATGCATATGAAACCATGTGTTCCTATGGCAATATTGGATGGTGCTGTCAATAAACAAAACAAATAAGAAAACAAAAAACCAATATACCTTAGTGTGGATGTCTTTGAAAACTGTTTCTTGTTCATTAGAAATCATAAATTTTGTTAAGACTCCCAACTTATAACTCTACATTTATAATTATATCCCAGCATCTTCCAAATCTACTTTGTGACACGCACTATTATAGGTATTGATTCAGGATACAACATATATAAAATCCACAAATTCTTCTCCCTGCCAAAGTAGAGAAAGACAAAAAATATGCAAGTAAATTATTAACAGAAAAACATTCAATTAACGAAAGCTATATAGAAATTAAATAAGGTGGGTCAAGAAGGCCACTTTGAGGAAGTGGCATTTAAATTTAGTTGCAAAGTATGAAAAAGAATCCATCATCTATGGAGTGGAGGTTGGAGGAGGGGTTGGGGAGGTGAAGAGTGTTGCCAAGAGATGTAACAGTAAGTGAAAACTCTGGAAATGGGGGATTTATAGAAACAGAAGTGAGATCTCTGTGTGAGTCAGAGAGAAGCATGTGTTCAGCTTAGATCTTGGGGAAAATGGTAAGAAAATTGGAGTTTATTCTAATGATAATGAGAAGTTATGAGAAAGATACATGCAGGGCAGTAATATAATCTGGGATATAGTGGGTACCATATAATTTTGCTGGAAAAAAGTGAATTAAAATAATTAATTTTTTTATATTATGCTTATGTTTTATGTCATATTGATGATTTCATTTATATTTTATATTCTTATGTAAGTAAATTCTGCCTGTGATTATAATATCCATGATTGGACCAATTGCTCTGTTTCACATTGACATTTGGTCAGGATTTTTATCTTAAAGAAAACTGAATCCAAAATAGATATGAAAATGCTTATTATCATTTAATAATAAGGTTGTATTTCTTTAAGCTCACTTAAGCATTCATGTTAATGTCATAGCCTATTTAATCAAATTTTCATATTTACAAAATAAAATGATGTCTACTGTATAAGGGTGTCATAATTTCTGAAGAATGGTCAAAAAAATCTTACAAAGTCTGGAGGTGGCAAAAGCTGCCCAGAGTACAAGAACAACTGAAAGAAACAAGAAATATTTATTGCATTTGAAATGGTAAAACATTGCAAGTCATTTTATCTCTCTTTTAAATTTTTCTGTTGCATTTTTTTTGGTCCTAATGGTAATGAAAGCCAAGAAATGAATTTCATAAAATTTCATACTGTAGAAGGACAGAAGGTTCAAAATTTCTTCCAAATAATAAATTGATACGCCATATTCAAAGCATTGTGTTAATAGAGCTCATAAGAAATATGTGTACTTTATTGATTAAAGTTACATTTGATTTCCCTTCCCTTAGTGAAGTCATCCTCATTTCTTAGCCAAGGTAGTTCATGCCTTGCTACTCCTATATACTAAAATGAACTCTTAGATTGTCCAGGTCTAATTCCAGTATGTATATTAGACCGACTTTATTGATAGTCCTTTCCAGGGTATCTGAGAGACTGTGATGGCCATAGCGTATGTGGATTAGCTTTATTTTACACAAAGAATTATGATTGATTTCCTGCCACTCTGGCCCGCCAGTCTCCACAGCTGTGGCCACTTGTCTCCATACACAGGTCAAAAGCAACCACAGGTTGTGGGATTAATCCTCTCCTAAACCAGAGGAATATAAACTTTCATAAATAAAATCTGAGCAGAGTGGAGCATGTTGTGACTAGAGACCAAGATCTATTAACTTGATTATGTTTATCTTATTTCTATGACTGGACCTTGACCTTCTGCTAGTTCTAATGACACGCTTTTTGTTTCAATAAAGCAGTTTATCTTCTTGAAACATTGCCAAATTCTCAGTTACTCTGATACATCTCTATGAATATTAAACTACCAAACTACACTTCTCATGATTTTTTTCTAATAAATTCCACTAATAAAAAAGGCATCTAAAAATCTAAGTGTAAGAAACCTCTGTAAATATTACTTCCTAGGAAAATATGTTCACTTTGGCAAAGTTAGCATACTTTCTAGAAGTTCTTAAGTTACTCTCAGATAGATACTAAGGTTGAAAATGGTTTTCTATACAAAAGAAGAGTATTATACTTGGCAAGGGCTAACTAATACACACAGGATATGGAATGAAAACATTAATACAACTGGGGAGAAGTGCCTCTTGCACTCTCTAAGAGTGGCTACACCTACTGCTTGAGTGGCTTCAAAACTTTAGTAAACAGAGGAGAGAATGATCTAATGTTTAGCCATGTCTCCATGGAAGAGGGCATCATATGTGATTTGTTCCAAACCACCTGAACAAATAGACTCCAGTTAGGCTTATCTATTTGCACCAATGTATAGAGAAGAAAATTCAACATTAAGACTGCCAAAAAGAGGAGAAATTTCTGAGAAGAGTTTAGTAGTGATAATGTGAGAGAACTTAGAGTTAGATGTGGGCTCAACAGAAAGTATGGACCCTAAGATGAAGGAATATATTACAAGCGTGTGTCTCCTAAGAGATCTTTTCTTCCTTCCTCCCTCCCTTCCTTCCTCTCACACTTGTCATTTTTTCCCTAACCTGGTTTCCTTTCCTTCTTTTTCTCTTATGCTCTGAAAATAACCTAATAACCCATCTGACACAAAGCATACAGGAGCCACATCTCAAGTTGCTTTGGTGCATGTGCAATAATAAAGTCTCATTAATGACCTTAATTAGGGCACAGAAGTTTTGTCAACCATTTCTCTCACTGACCCATATTTTGCTTTTACTCTAGTTTTCATTCCTAATATCTTCTTGCACTTTCTGCCTCAAGTATCTGCAATTAGCCAGGCTGTAAAGGCTCTTGTTTACAAAGGGACAGACAGCAGAATTCATAGAAGATCATGAAAATTTGCAAAAATGACAAGAAAAAAATTAGTCCTTAAAGACTTCAAAATCAAATTACAGATCAGTCTTCATTACAGGTTCATTTTGCTTTCTGAAAATTTGTATTTGGAAAAATATTAATATTAAATCATATTCATCATTACTTTTCCTTTCTAATCTCCACTGTGAACTTCTTATTCAGCTCTATATCTCTGATATCTAGAATAGTAACTGGGCTATAGTAAATACTTAAGTATTGAATATAATTAAATCAAAATACATGATATTTGAAATTTTTTGTGAAATTTCATTTCTGATTTCATCATCAATAATAGAAATATCTTTAGGAGCAGCTCATAATGGGAAAAATAAATTATAGATTTGAGTTAATGTTCTAGGCAATTTGAGTATCTGTCTCTCTCTCCTTTATAAAATGCAGTAAAAGAATTCTCCTTAAATCCCACTTTATTTTTTTACATAGTCTTAATAAAGGAGAATTTAGTGTTCATACTGCTTGAGAAAAATAATGCTTTGAATTTAGAAAATTAGAAATATATGGCAAAGAGAAAGTATGTGTGACAAAATTAAAGTGAAAATTACACTCTGCATATATAGTTATAGACAATTCTTTGTCAATGTATGATGCAAAGATGCACTCTGGTCCCTAGGGGAACATTTAAAAAATAAGCATTTGCTTTCAGCACAGAAGGAAGACATTTGATGCTGCCTTGAGAGATGAGTTCACATTGAGACTGTGTTCTACCCCTAGAAGCACTCCACATAAAGGGTGGTGAAGGATTTAGTGGGGAGGAGGAAAGAAGAAGGATATTCCAGGCAGGGGGACAGCATCCACAAAGGCCAGGAGCATTGCCTATTCAGGGAAATACAACCAGAGCTGTGCAGCCAGCTCATGACATCCTTGAAAGGGCCAAACATAGAGGTAGGGACAGAGTAGTAAGTCACGGTCAGATCCAGATTACTTGTTTGAACATTTGCCATGAAAAGGAAGTTAAGGTCCTAAGACTTCTTTGCAGGACGTGCCATCAACATTGGACCATGTAGGCAGAGTAGAGAGCTGTGGCCTCACTGTCTGATTCCAGAAACTGGAGAGATGTTTTTTATTTTTTTTTCTTTTTCCCAGTAATATCCTCTTTTATTTTTATTTATTTATTTATTTTTACTTCAGAACATTGTGGAGGTACAAACGCTTTGATTACGTATATTGCCTTTGCACCACCCAAGTCAGAGCTTCAAGCTTGCTCAACCACCAGACATTGCATACGACATCCATTTAGGTGTGAATTTACCCATCCCCTCCTCCCTGACCCCACCACCTGCCTGACACCCTAGGAATGTTACTTCCATAGGTGTACATAGTGTTGATTGATTAGTACTAATTTAATGGTGAGTACATTTGGTGTTTGTTTTTCCATTCTTGTGATACTTCACTTAGAAGAATGGGCTCCAGCTCAATCCAGGATAATACAAGAGGTAGTTCACCAGTTTTTATGGCTGACTAGTACTCCATGGTATACATATACCACATTTTATTAATCCATTCATGTATTGATGGGCACTTG
>CAUYSK010107555.1:0-27337 GCA_963575035.1 Avahi laniger | reverse complement strand
ATTCCCTGTTATCCAAATACATCTAAACTTGGAATTATGCATGTTTCACAAGGAATCACTGGAACCATAAGATTCTAACTCAGAAGTCACTGACCAGAGGACTGTGAAGCCCAAAGATATGGTTTTTTTTTTTTTTTTTTTAGACAGAGTCTCACTGTGTTGCCCCAGCTAGAGTGCTGTGGCATCATCCTAGCTCACAGCAACCTCAAACTCCTGGGCTCAAGCAATCCTCCTGCCTCAGCCTCCCGAGTAGCTGGGACTATAGGCATGCACCACCATGCCCGGCTAATTTTTTTCTATATATTTTTAGTTGTCCAATTAATTTTTTTCTATTTTTAGTAGAGACGGGGTCTCGCTCTTGTTCAGGTTGGTTTCGAACTCCTGAGCTCAAACAGTCCGCCCGCCCCAGCCTCCCAGAGAGCTAGGATTACAGGCGTGAGCCACCGTGCCTGGCCCAAAGATATGTTTTCTCTGAGCCACACAGAGGTTTTCATCATTGAATTAGTTATCAATATTTTAAAACCAGGATATTTTATAGAAAAATGCAGTCTTCTGACTTCTCTTGGAAGAAAACCGTGTTTGGCAACACTAGGCCTATATTTCTGGGCAAAGAAAAATTACTGATGTGCAGAAAAGATGGGATCTTTCGTGCTTTAGAGATACCCTGGTGCTGACCCTGACAAAGGGGAGAGCAGGCTAAGGAGAAGCAGGAACAACTTAGAGTAGCAGCAGTCTCTACCTCTTCTAGCACCAGGGACTGGTTTCATGGAAGACAATTTTTCCATGGACCGAGGTGGAAGGGGGGTTGGGATGATTCAGGCATATTACATTTATTGTGCAGTCAAACCTCTCTGCTAATGATAACTTATATTTGTAGCCACTCCCGAGCGCTAGCATCACCACCTCAGCTCCACCTCAGTTCATCACGCATTAGATTCTTGTAAGGAGCATGCAACCCAGATCCTTCATGTGAGCAGTTTACAGTAGGATTCACGCTCCTGTGAGAATCTAATGCCTCTGATCTGACAGGAGGTGGAGCATATGTGGTGATGCGAGTGATGGGGAGTGGCTATAAATACAGATGAAGCTTTGCTGGCTTATCTGCAGCTGACCTACTGTGCGCCCTGCTTCCTAACAGGCCACAGACTGGTACTGTTCCTAAGCCCAGGGGTTTTTTAGAGTGCTTAAGAAGTCAGCCTTAAGAGTGCTTTAGGAGTCACTTTAGAGTGCTTAAGCATGCACTTTAGAGTGCTTAAGGGGTCAACCTTCTCCACCATTCCCAATCCTCCTCCCCTATTTATTTTTCTCCCTATCACCTTCACTGGCTGGCCGATAAGCTGTATCTTTTACTTATTTATTTATCATCTGTCTTCCCCATTTTAGTGTTAGCTCTGTGAGGGCAAAGATTTTTGTCCATTTTATTTATCATCTAATCCCAACATTAAGAATGTTTAGTTACACAGTAGTCACTCAAAAAATATCTACTGAGCCGATGGAGCAAATGGAAGCAAAGAAGGAGGCAGCAGGCAGGCATGTGGAGCTTAGTTCCACTTGCCATCTTCAGAAGGGGCATTTGCCCCCCAGACAGCCGCCATCCTTGCAGCCCACCTCACTCATTTAAGTTTCCCTCGTGGATGTCCCTTGAGGCATCTGAGCTTGAGCACTGGCTCTAGGATCCCTTTTTTGATATGTACCCAAGTAGCTGACCAGGAATCAGCCCTCAGAAGGGGGACCCTGAACCGTGGGGCTGGGATTAGAGTGAGGTGAGAGGCACCTCGGACACAGGACTTAAGGTCCTGTGCCTCATTTATAGGGAAGCGCTCATACTCAAGGTCATGTGGGTGCAGGACTGGCATACGGAGCACTGCGAAGGTGCTTCTGTAAAGCTTGTGCCTAGCTAGCTGCCTCACTTGCTTCACAGCCCCGCTGGACAGAGCTTGCACCCAGAAAGCCACAATGCAGAGGCTGATTCTTTCCTGCTTAGTGCAGGTAACGTGCTGGGGATGTTTCCAACCTTGAAGAAAATGACAGTCTAGTATAAGAGACATCCGTGTGTATAACTAATGATCAAAAAATAATAAGAAAATTATGAACAAATTAATAAGGCAGTGTAGATGAGAAAGAGAGAAATTTAGCCAAATGGCTGGAGAAGAGGCTGCACAAGTGGTTAGAATGAGACACGGAAGAACACTGTATTTGCTGGGCTAATAGGTTGTAGTTTGATCCCCTTTGTCAGTGTTGCTCAGGATATGATTTAGACAAGCTCAGAATCATCCACGGTGGTGTCAAAGGGTCAATTATTAGGGGTCCCTGTGGAACCTATTGGATGTCTGGGGAATGCAGCTCAGGAATTCGCTTTTTAAAGTGAGTTCTCCAGATGATTATTATCCTGCGAATATCTAGGAAGCACGTCTTTAAAGGCTATTCCTTCTCTAACATGTCTGTTCACCTGAATCATCCGAGGAACTTTAAAAACATGAACATGTCCAGGCCCTGGTGCTCTATGGAGATTCTGATTCATGGTCAAGACTAAGATTGGCTACCTGAGGCAAAGAAGAGTTAGAGATGTGCAGGTGAAAGGAACTTTACATGCTTTAGAACAGGGTTGGGCAAACTACATCTCATGGATCAAATCAGGCCCACGACTTATTCTTATAAATAAAGCTTTACTGGAATTCAGCGATGCTTGTCTGTTTATTACTGTCCATGGCTGCTTTAGTGCTACAGTGGCAGAGGTGAGTCATTTTTACAGAGACCTTGTGACCCACAAAGTCACTGGTCCTTTACAAATATTTGCAGATCTCTGCTTTAGAAAGATCCCTGTGGTGTACAGAGAATGAGGGGAGGAGGACAATTTAGAGCCGTAGTGGTGGTGGGGTCTGAATCAGGGCAAGAGAAAAGAACAGAACAATGTGAGAGATGCCGCGGAGAGAGAATTAAAGAACTTGTTGGCTGACTGAATGCATGAAGTAAGAGAGAGGAGGCAACAGTTTCCAATTTCCAACCTGGGGGCTTCGGTGACCATCATTAACTGAGATGAGAATCATGAAAAGAAAGAAAGTGTTTATGGGAAGATGAGTAGGATCCAAGTTAAAGAATTTCTGAATTCAAAGTGCAGATAAAGATGTCCAGGAAGCAATTGGAAATATGAGCCTGATATTCAGGAGAGAGTAGGGGCTGAAGGCAAAGGTTTGCAGTGACAGCAGGTTTCATGTGAGCAGACCAGATAAATGAGGGTCAACACAGAGGCAAGCAGGTTGAGAAAGAATTTCAGAGAAACCCCAACAGTTAAGGGGTTACCAAAGGAATACAACTGAGAAGGAGTAATCAGAAAGGCGGAAGGAAGCAAACATGAGTAATATCTGTGGGTGCAGAAGCAACTGATGTGGGCTTTTGGAGGTGGTCTTTGCTGTGCTCGTGGGTGTGAAGGGTGCTCAGGATATTAGGTGGAGGCTTCCATGGAAAACACCCTGCACCCATCCTCTGCAAGGAGACAGCTGCAGTTCTGTCTGTTCGTGTGGTTTCCTGGCACCCACCCCCTGGGAAGTACCATATGATTCTCCCACAGAGCAGATGGGAAGTTAACTGGAGTCTCCCCTGCCTTACAGAGTTCTCCTTCAGTTCAGCTCCAGTAGTGCCTGGCAGTGCAAACAAGGCTGGCTCACCAATGCCTGGCACCCAGCAGCCATTCAGCCAGCCCTGCTAACGCCCCTGCCACGTACCAACTGCCAAAGCAACTAGTGCCAAGATCAGAACTGTTTCCTTTTGCTCCTGATTCTTAGAGTTGCTTTTTTCCTATATTTGGAGAAAGAAAATGAGCAAAGGAGAGAGAGAAAGAGACGGAGAGACAGGGACAGAGAGAGAGAGCATGATAAAGAGGGAAGAAGGGGAAAAGAACAGGAAGAATAGAGGCATAGAGTAGAAACTCTTTGGAAGAGGAGTCAAGGACCTTGCACTGGGTATTTGACATGCACTGGCTTAGTAGCCTCGAGAGCTGATGTGTATGTTGAAGGCAACAGCATCTGCTAGGTGTCCAGCACAATACCTGACACATGCTAAGCACTCAGTACAGGTCTATTACCTTTGAATATCCAGAGAAAGTAGGCCAGGCTCTGAATTGATAGACCCTTTGATAATTTTCATACAGCCATGGAGCAAAACTCTTGGTAAACAAATTGGGGGAATTCTATATTATACTACATTCCTTTTGCATTCTTAGTGGCAACAGTATTTAGTTTGGGTAGAACTTGATACTTCAAAAGGGATCACATGCTGACAATACGTAGATGATTT
Source organism: Avahi laniger (assembly GCA_963575035.1). Classification (NCBI taxonomy): domain Eukaryota; kingdom Metazoa; phylum Chordata; class Mammalia; order Primates; family Indriidae; genus Avahi; species Avahi laniger. The sequence goes on along the minus strand of CAUYSK010107555.1, from coordinate 23,044 downwards.
TATATCTGGGTTCTCTGTTCTGTTCCATTCGTCTATGTCTCTATTTTTATGCCAGTACCATGCTATTTTGGTCTTCAACAAAGTAGACAGCAATATACACTGGGGAAAATATTCCCTAATTCAATAAATGATGCTGGGAAAATAGGATAGGCACATGCAGAAGACTGAAACAGGATCCATATCTCTCACCACTCACAAAAATTAATTCAAGATGGGTCACAGACTTAAATCTAAGACATGAAATCATAAGAATTCTAGAAGAAAATATTGGAAAAACTCTTATCAATATCAGCCTAGGCAAAGAATTTATGAAGAAGACCCCAATGGTAATCACAGTAACAAGAGAAATAAATAAATGGGACTTGATTAAATTAAAAAGCTGCTGCGCAGCTAAGGAACAACAGAGCAAATTAGACAACCTACAGAATGGGAGAAAATATTCACAAGCTATATGTCCGATAAAGGGCTAATAATCAGAATCTACAAAGAAATCAAGCAAATCAACAAGAAAAAAAATCAAACAATTCCATTAAAATGTGGGCAAAATAATGAACAACAGCTTTTCAAAAGAAGATATACTAATGGCCAACAAACATATGAAAAAATGCTCAACATCACTAATTACCAGAGACATGCAAATCAAAACCACAATGAGATATCACTTAACCTCAGTGAGAATGGCTCTTAACAAAAAGTCACAAAACAATAGATGCTGGTGTGGATGCAGAGAGAAAGGAATACATATACACTGTTGGTGGGACTGCAAACCAGTGCAACCTCTATGAACAAAAGCATGGAGTTTCCTCCAAGAACTAAAAATAGAACTACCATTTGATCCAGCAATCTCACTACTAGATATTTACCCAAAGGAAAAAAAGTAATTTTATCAAAAAGGCACTTGCACTTGAATGTTTATTGCAGCACAATTCACAATCGCAAAGATGTGAAAACAACCCAAGTGCCTATCAATTCATGAGTGGATTAATAAAATGTGTTATATGTACACCATGGAGTACTACTCAGCCATAAAAAATAAATTAATACCTTTTGCAACAATGTGGATGGAACTGGAGACCATCCTCCTAAGAGAAGTATGACAAGAATGGAAAAACAAACACTGCATATACTCATTATTAAATTGGAACTAACTGATCAGCATTCATGTGCACAGATGGAAATAAAACTCAATGGAATTCACGCAGGTAGGAGGAGTGAGGAGGGAATGGGTGAAATCATACCTAATCAGTACAATGTACACTAAGTGGGTGATGGACACACTTGTAACTTTGACTCAAGCAGTTCAAAAGCAATCCATGTAACCAAAACATTTGTACCCTGGTAATATTCTGAAATTAAAAAAAAAAAAGAAAAAAGGGATTACGTGCTAAAGGGAGAAGTGAGCCCCACCTTTTCTTAGGTAGATGTGGTGAATATATAAATATGACAAAGATTCAGTGTGTTAAATCCATATGCTGAAAGTAGTTTAAATGTCCAATGCCAGTTTCCAACTTCTAACATTTTTTTCTTTTAGAGACAGGATCTCACTCCGTCACCCAGGCTGGAGTACAGTGGCTTGATCATAGCTCATTGTAGCCTCAAACTCCTGGGCTCAAGCGATCCTCCTGCCTCAGCCTCCAGAGTGGCTGGGACTACAGGCACATGCTACCACACACAGCTAACTATAAATTTTTTGTAGAGGTGGGGTTTCGCTTGTTGCCCAGGCTGGCTAACTTTTCATCGTTCTCTCTCCTTGCCTTCTTTCGACTTCTTCCTTAATCCCTCTATCCATTCCCCTTCCTACCTCCACTGCAGTGGACTAATTTCTTTTGGGTGTTTTCCTAAGCCTCTGCATATGTTTCCTGTTGGGAGGCTTTGCTGTTAGGATTTTCCAGCTAGTTCTGCAAAGGGACTTTCAAAGAACTTTTGAAATCTGCAGCGCTGTGTATGTTTTGGTAAAACGAAGCAAAGGTCCTGTTTGTTTGGTTGAGTTTGCTGTTTGAAGTGTTGCAGCCTCCCTCTGGGGCCTCCTACTATCTTCTGACTCGCACTCAGCAGCATCCCTTCCTGCTGACTTGCAGAGGGCTTGATTCTTTTTCAATAGTGCATATGCTGCTGTATTATTGCCCGTTTGCTTTAGTCCATATTTCTTCTCCGGATGGATTTTCTATGAAGATCATCCCTACTTGTTTGATCTTTAATTTCAGATCTTGTCATTTTCTTTTCGCATGTGCTTTTTTAATGGATGTTTCCTTTGGCAGAACAACTTCCCATGGGCTTCGATGGGTGTTAATGGCACTTTCATTTATTATCGTGGACAACTTCAATTTCTAGGGGGACGGTTGAGTTCTGTTGTGGTTCAGAGGAGAAATAAATCCTCTTGTAACTTTGGCCATTTTATTTCACTTTTGTGGCCTCAGAGGAGGAGAGAAAAAGCTGAGAAATTGGCCACATCTGTCCATGAAAATTTCTCCATTATCAATTTGCTCCCTATCCTGGTGTATTGAACACTCAGGAAAATGCTCAGGCTCATTCATCTATCTAATTCATTGTTTCTGCAGAAAAATAAAACTCTGTCTAAGGCATGAAGAGTTTAAGGATCAGGCTTTGAATGAAGGCTGCAGTTTATCTTACGCATTAGTGAGGCTCATGTCAGACAGGACTAACAGCTCCCACAGGGACCCTGGGTGGAGAAGGGATGCACGTCAATGGACCGAGACCACCGTTGGTCTCAAGAATCACTTGCCCAATCTGCCTTAGGCGGGGCTTTGAAAGGGTATCCCTAGGGTCTGAATTCATGGAGTGACTGAATTCCTGCACACGAAGTTTTGATATTCTTATTGATTTTTTAATGGCCATTTTCATAGCCACTTTATATTCATCCGCCCATCCATCTATCCATTTATGAATCTATCCATCATTATTAGTAATGTCCCTAGGGCTGCTTTCTTGCTAAAAATAAGGGGTCTTGACAGCTGAGACTCATTTCACTATATTAGCATAGTTTTAAGCATCCTCCCAAACATGAATTCTTTAGTTATCTCCAGTTTAGTTCCTCAGCACATTTCCATATCCAGAATAGATGAGAATGTATCCACATCTTAATTACTGCCTTCTACCCCGAACACCGTACTTTAAAACTGCGATCCCCATTTTCCTTAATCTGTTCTTTGTTTTTCCATTGCACTTATCACCTCCCTAGGGAAAATGGGATTGATTCCCCTATGTATGGCAACTTTTAGGATACTCTGTATAATGTTCTCTTATTATGTTTATGGTTTATTGGCTGTTTCAAGAATGTAAGCTCCATGAGGGCAGGGATCTCTGTCTACTCACTGTGTCCGCAGTGTGTGACACGTGATGAGTATATGGTAAGTATGTATATCACTAAGTCTTGGGCTCTATGAGGAAATGACATTTTAGTGCCTCTACTCAATACTCACAGTATTTCTTGACTCCTACGCTGGCATTGTAGGAGAGACAGTGTGCCTGAGTGTGCACAAATCTCATATATGAAGTCTCAGTGCGTGAATCTTGTATATGCTACGGGACGTCTGATGTGCCTGGCCTGGCGGTTGCCCACCAATTGCCAATAGTGCCCCTATCATCAATGTAATAATTAAAAACACCCCATCGCATTTCCAAGTACCCATACTGCTGCAGTAAGGCTTTGCTTGATAACTGCTACAAGACTTGGAACAAAACCGTTTTTGTTGTTGTTGTTGTTTTGTTTTGCTTTGTTTTGTTTTTTTTAACACTGAGGTTTCACTTAGCATATAATGAGTCCACCTTATGGCATCTCAGGGGCCCTCTCAGAGATGATACGCTTTCCTCCCTATACGCCTCACTCAACAGATTTCAAAATCCCTCCATGCAATTAGAGACAGTGGTATTTAATGGTAAAACTCAGCTGTCAAATCTGCCTTCTATGTCAGTCATTAACACAAGCCGGTGAACCAATATTTACTAAGTGCTTTTGAGCCTCACTCCATGCTGTGCGATGTTCATTTCATAGCACAAATGATATCCCACCCTCAAAGGCTGTGTGTGTACCACTTGAGGTCAGCTTCTAATCCTTCCCCCCATTTTAGGCAAAAACTAGGCACTGCACTCAGAGAACAAGTTTGACTGATTTTTTTTTCATTGCACCAGTCAGTTATTCAACCATGATGGACAAACTGCTGAGTTAAATTGAAATAACACAGTCTAAGAGAATGACATCTAAAGTCAGAGATGGCAAAAATAACAGACATTTCTATGACAGAACATCAACAAATAATTACCGATTGTCTACTGGATACAAAGTACTGTGCTACAGGGCACTGAAAGGTGTGGTTAACATGGCATCGAATGTCATTCTGCTGGGTGACAATGAAATATGTACACAAATACACACTAATAGTCACGTAAATGCCAAAACCAAGAGTGCTTTACATGCATTTTATCAGTTAATCATTGACACAGATACCATAGACATCCCTATTTTATAGATGAGAAAACTGAAGCTCAGAGAAGTAAGGAGACAAGGTCACTCAGCTGGGAACTGGTGGGGCCACTGCTTAAACTAAGTTTGCCTGATGCCAAAGGGTCTTAACCACTATGCGATAAATTAATATTTTTCAACTGTCTGAAATTTTCAGTTTTCATCTACTTTGATTGTATAGGCACAAACACAAGAAGATAAATTGATAATATATACTTTTAAACTTTCTTTTTTTTAATTTCAGCATATTATGGGGGTACAGGTGTTTAGGTTACATATGTTGCCCTTGCGCCACCTCCTCCCCTCCCCCCCCCGCCCCCGCCAATTCTGTGCTTCAAGTTTGTACATTCACTGGTTGGTGCGCATCACACTCTTTGTGTATGCATATTCCTGTCCCCTCCTCCCCCCTTCCTAAACTTTCTTTCTTTCTTTTTTTTTTTTTTTTTTTGAGATAGAGTCTCACTCTGTTGCCCTGGCTAGAGTGTCGTGGCATCAGCCTAGCTCACAGCAACCTCAGACTCCTGGGCTCAAGCAATCCTCCTGCCTCAGCTTCCCGAGTAGCTGGGACTACAGGCATGTGCCACCGTGCCCGGCTAATTTTTTCTATTTTCAGTTGTTTGGCTAATTTCTTTTCTATTTATAGTAGAGATGGGGTCTCGCTCTTGCTCAGGCTGGTCTCGAATTCCTGAGCTCAAGCAATCCTCCCTCCTCTGCCTCCCAGAGTGCTAGGATTATAGGCGTGAACCACCGTGCCTGACCCTCTAAACTTTTTTTAAAGTAATTCATGTTGGAGTGCTCCCTACCATCTGCCCCATCTAAGCCTTTATAGGTGGAATCCACTGGTCTCTACAAATTTGACATTTGATTATAAATTGCTCATCTTGAGATGAATTACAACACCTTACATTAAGGAAGCACTTAGAGATACATTTCTATTCCATTTCAAGAGACTTATATAAGAATCCTTTTTTGATCTTCCCTAAAATTAAAATGAAAAGCAACTCTGGCAACACCATGAAATAACAAAAATGCTCCATTCTGTGAAAAAGGTAGATACGTAACTGATTATTTGGTATTTAAAGAGAAGAAATAGTTGTTTCATTTTATTTTTCATTTTGAACTCTACTGTTAGACTGTGATCCTTTTTTCTTCTATCTTCATAGTTTTTTAAAAAAATAATCATCAAAACAAGAAACGAAGAAAAAGAAATGAATCACATTTTCTTTGCCTCTAGGATTGAAGACATTTTCCCTTTGGCATGTACCCTAATAAGTAAGAAAATCTAGAATGAAAGTTACTGTGTTGCTTCGGTAACTTCTAATAAATAGATATAATTTTGGTTTTCTGCTACAACTCTCAAAGTATATTTGATGTATCTCTTAATCATTGACAACTTTCTTCACACACTGAAGCAAAGTTATGTCAGCCAAGCATATGTACCTGCAGATGATAAAGAGTGGTTATTGTATGGCTATCGGAAGTTTGCATCTTCTTAAAGAGCGATGCAAAAGGTCTCAGAAAGATGCTAGATATGACCAGTTCATGCAGACTTCACCCAGCACTTGCCTGACTCCTTGGGCCAAATTACATTAAGTCTTTCAGCCAAGAAAATGAACTCAACACTCATTGAAAAACAATATAGTAATCATGCCTTTGGTTAAAGCAGATTTATGGGAAAATCTTTTTCCAATACAATATCTGATTCTTTAAAAATAAGCAGTTTGTTAAGTAAAAGTTATGTAATTTCTTTTTAAAGAGTTTTTTTTTTTTTTCAAATCAGTGACACTGCACGTACATGTATGTGTGTGTATCTCCAAGTCACTGAGTTAATAAACAAGACAAATTTACTCAAGAAACTCATTTTGTATTATGTAAATTTTCTAAGAAAGAAAGAAGATCTTAACTTAACTTCTTAATTCTCTTCCAAATGCTATTCAGTTTAATCACAATGCCTGTGAAGAAAGAACCAAAAAGGAACAAAAAATGAAATGTATATGCATAATTATGTTTATTTTACATGTATATGGTACCAATTGCATACCAAAAAGAAAGTAATGGTTAATTACAATACTCACTCTAGGTTGGCTCAGTAACATGGAACTAACAACATGAATTTCAATTGTGGACAGAAATACAAAGTGGGTTGAGGCGATTTCTGCACAATTAATTTTTTCTAATGCCCTGGCCTCTGAAAAGTTATCTTTGTTCTATATGGCTCTATGTGCATCTAACTAAAGGTTTCATATTTGCAATTCAAGGTCTCAGCCAAGAGAGGTGAAACATGATTTCCTTAGGGTTCCTCAATGTTCACGGGCCTCTACATTTCCATATCTCTGTACCAGCAGCAGGAGGATATGAGAGACCAGGGAGCCCTCGAACTTGGAAATGAGATCTGTGGGAGAAAACATGTCAGTCTCAGCCAGAAGAATATATGCCTCCTTCTTCTCCCATGCTGTCCTTATAGCATGCATGATTGGATAGCCTACCCTTGCAAAGTAGAATTGAGTTAGGTGGTATGAAAGAAACATCTATTGTTTGATGAACATCCATGTGCTCAATTTCATTTCCACTTCCCTTGCAGATAGATAAGTGAGCCCACGCTGACCAGTTCTGGCCAAGGGACTCTGAGTGAAAATGCAACCTTAAGGGCCAAAATATTTAAAAGCTGGGACATGACTCTCAAGCTCTCTTTTTCTCTGTCTCAGTGATGCAGAGGCTACATGTCCAGATGTCAAAATTATACAACACAGAAGGCTGGATCTCTTGTAAGGGAGCTTGTAAGGGACTTGGCCCTGGAGAACCACTAGTTCCTCAAAAGAGTTTGTGTGCTTGGGAAATAAACTTTATATGTTATGCTACTAAAATAGAGGGATTGTATTGTCTAGAATAGCCTAGTTTATTATGATAATCTATGTCAACTGCTATGATAATCAAAGTAATAGGAAACTATAATAAGACACAAATACTAAATACAAATATTTATTTTTGTACCTACTCCATTAGAGAAAATCTAGAAAATCAATTAGACAATCCACATTCCAAAGGGAAAAGAAGGAAATTCAAGGGAATTTTTTTTATTTGGGGTAAAAGCTGGGAATAAATATATAACTTCCATTGAAATGTTTTCAGGCACTCAGAGATAGCCTAATGCTAAGTAGATGCATAATTTGCTCTCTGTTTAGGGACTCCAAAATGTGCCATGTCAAAACCGTTTCCTGAAAATGTTACAGCGCGATTCAAAAAGCAATCAGAAGTTGTTGAAAAATCTCTTGCAGTGTGTGGTTTTCCCCAACAGGCCTAAAATTAATCATTATAGGAAAAACATTCCAACTCTCCCATTCTTCCGTAGTCTAAACACTAAATGCAACATCATAATTCTACAGACATAAATTCCCTCATTATCTGTGGCCCAGGTCAACCACAGTGCAGACAGCCACCCCAGCGGACCCCTGAGTGGGGCCTTTTGCAAAGGAATAGCGCTGGCCCTCAAAAAGACTTACAGTTAAGCACTCCAGGAGGCTCCAATTGTGCACAGCAGCCAACCTTTCTAATTGGGTCATTTGTTCACTGGGTGATTGATACAGAATGTGGACTCAAGGCTGGTGCTCTCAGAACAGCGTGACTGCTTTCCCCTGGCTGTACCAATGAAGTAGAATGGGGGTGTTGGTGTTTAAAACCTTTCCAGGCATTCTGATTCCAAAGATACATTGATTTGAGCTATAGTTCTGTGTTATTGCAAGAAGCATAGTGTCTAAAGTTAAGAGTATGGGCTCTTGAGCTAGCCTTCCTGGGTAGAAAGACTTACTCTACCTCTTCCCAGTTATGTGACCCTGGCAAGCTATTAACCTCTGTGAATCTTAATTACTTCATCCATAAAATGGGAGGCCATAACCCCACCTACCTCTTAGGGTTCTTGTCAAAATGTGCTTGAGAAGAGCTCAAGCACTGTGCCTGACACAGAGAAGGCATTCGATGAATGTTAGCCATGTATGTTATGAAGCTTTATCACTGATCTGAAATGTCAGTGATACATTATTGACATAATTATCATCATCATTATCAAGGGTGATGATATGATGATGATGATGATAGTAATAATCATTTACTGAGTGCTTACCATGTGCTTGCCACTCTATTAAGTTGGATTATCTCATTGAATTCTCAGGGCAACTGTTTAGACTGTTATTATCTCCTTTTGATGGATGAAGACATTAAGACTTAGAAAGGTTAAGAAACTGGCCTGAATCAAAGAGGTGGAGTAGAAGCTGGGATCAAATGAAGCTGGAATAGAAACCAAGCAGTCTGAGTCCAGAGTCTGTGCCCAGAGTCACTGCCCTACACCCCAGCATTTACACAAACACAACTGCAGCTATTAGTCGTCCTTATACTGACTCAACCCCATGCCAAGGGACTGTTTTTCCCAGATGGACCCACAGGTTACTTAAGATACCTCAGTGCTAGTAGCAAAACCCTGCCAGACAACTACAACTCCTGAGCCCCTGCCTCCTGAACAAGTTCGAGAACAGGCGTAGCAGGGCCTGGAGGTTCCGCGTGGAAGTAACGTGTACCCAGGCCCGTTGAGGTGGAAGGGGGTGGCTGCGCAAAACAAAAACAACACAACAAAAAACCTGCCAGAGAGAAGGGTGGTACAGGGAGAGCTTACAGAGTACTTCCCACCTTTCACTCCTACATTGGGACTCAGTTTGTGGCCAAAAGCCGAAGGTGTGTGCATTGCAGCCGTGGACAGCAGAGCAAATGGCGACTCTCAATGACTGGTCCTACTCGCATAGCAGCTGGGTAACTAACCCATCATCCCTTCACTTGGGCAAATTAACTGGCTACCCCTGACCCAGTGATCCACTTGCTACCCTGACGTGCCTTGTTTGCTGTTTGGTTCAGAAATTCTGAGTTCACACGGAACCCAGCTCTCCTCTGGCATCTCTCCCTTTAGTGGCTGATTTGTGGGAACCTCGTCATGCCTACATTAGAGTTAGAATATTGGGTAGTGTGCCCTCAGTTTTAGGGGCCATGGGCCAGGGGCAGCTTAAGGGGCAGCTCAAGGGGCAGCTCAAGGGACAAAAGTTACTTCTGGATCTTCCCGGTCGATTCTCAACCATAAAATCACAGGGAGGTTTATCTTCAGCGTAACCCCTACCTCATAATGGTAGGTTGCAGTTTCCCCCCAACTATTTGTTCTTTCTCTAAGAAGGTTATACATCCCGCCCTTATCTGTGACATCCCACCACACTGCCAGGCTTGGCCACGTGACTTTCTTTGGCCAATGGAATGTAAACAGACAAGAAATAACCGTGTCCAAACAGAAGTAGTAAATGTGATTGGAAGGCTTAACTCTACCTTCTGCATTTTTGTTCTCTGCCTTGAGAATGGCATGGCTCAGATGAAGGCTCCTCTTTCAGCCTGGGTCTTAGAACAAGATACACACAGAACAGAGCCAAGCAGAGCCACTGCCAACCACAGACTCGTGAGTGAGAAATAAACATGTATTTATTTGGTGGTTGGTTGTTACTGCAACCAAGGCTAATATACAAATTATTCAATTAAAAAAACTCAGTCACAACTTATGTCATATTCTCAAATGAATCTGGGGATCCTAGGGGTTGTCTTCTTCATGGAGTGCGAGCCCATTTACATATCAAGTCACCAGGCAGGGGCAGGATCAAGAAATGTGAGGGTAATAGCCCTGATGCTATGGATCAGGACTTATGGATCCCATAAGTCCAGCTGTGTCTGAAGGACATTATGGTTATGTGAGCTAAAACATTTCTCTTTTACCTAAACTAGTCTGGATTAAGTTAAATGCATATTGCCTTACGTCAGATCTCCTAAGTCCTTTGCAATGATATTTGGTGATGTTCTGGAGCACGGGCATGCATGGTACATTAAGTAACAGCAGTCATAGGGGGTAAGTTACACTGGGGTGTACATCAATCTAAGTGAATAAACCCATTATGAGTTGAATTGGGTTCTTCCTCCACCTCCATCTCCAGAAAGATATGTTGAAGTCCTAATGACTACTACCTGAGAATGTGACCTTATTTAGAAATAGCATTGCAGATGTAATTAGTTAAGATGAGGTCATACTAGAATAGGGTAGGCCCTTAAACTTATATAACCAGAGTGCTTATCAGAAGACAGCCCGTGTGAAGGCAGAGATACAGAGAGAAAATGTCATGTGACCACAAAGTTAGAGACTGGAGTATGCAGCTAAAAGCAAGGGAATAACAAAGATTGCTGGCAGACCAGCAGAAGCCAGGAAGAGGCAAGGGAGGATTAACCTATAAAGGGAGTCTGCACCATGGACACTTTGATTTTAAAGTTCTAGCCTTCAGAACTATGAAATAGCAAATTTCTCTCTTTTCTAAGACATTCAGTTTGTAGTACGCTGAACTTTGTGATGGTGGCCCTAGGAAACTAATACACAGCTCATGGCAAATTTCTGATGGAAATCACTATAATACCCACAGAAGCCATATTGCCATATATGTGTCCACAATATATCAAATGACACAAAAGGAAAAAAGAGGACAGTACAATGAAGTGGTCATGCACACTGGCTGAGAGATCAGGAAGACCTGAGTTCAAGTCCTAGTTTGTCCATTCACTTTAGGTGGTTTCTGACTCCAATGTCTTCATGTCTTCATGTACATCATGATGTTTCTTGAGAGTTAAATGAGATAATATGTGGGAGGTGCTTTTCACTGTGCCTGGCAGAGTGTGTGGTTTAAACAATAGAGAAACAGACAGATTCTTAGTCACTTTGAGCTGCTATAACAAAGTATCATAGACCGGGTAGCTTATAAGCACACATTTATTTCCCACAGTTCTGGAGACTAGGAATCCAAGATCAGGGTGCTAGCTAGTATGGTTGGTTTCTGGTGAGGGCTCTCTTCCAGATTGGAGACTGTCAACCTTTCATTCCATCCTCACCTGATGGAAAGAGAGAGAGCTTGCTCTCTAGCCTATTCTTATAAGAGTACTAATCTCATTCATGAGGGCTCTATAGTCATGGATTAATTACCCCCCAAAGGCCTCCCTTCCTCATACCATCACAATGGAGATTAGATTTCAACGTATGAATTTTTGAGAGATACGAAAATTCAGTTTATAACAGATAGACAGAATTACCTAGGAAAATATATTAATGCATAAGTCTATAGATTAAATATCTATATCTTATCTAGCTATATAAAATGTAATTAACCATTAGAAATCAAGTCGTGAATTCTCTCAACAAATTCTCAGTTTTAAATTAATGAATACATTGTGCTGGTGATGGTTTTTCTGTTATTGTTTTTTAAAATGAATTTTCTCAACCTAATTTTATATAGTCATTCACAGATATCACTTACTCATGCAGACCTTGTTCTATAAATACCCCGATTTCCGTCTTTGCAAAGATAATCTTTCCCTAAGAGTTACAATCTCCTTTCCACACATTGATTGTGTGGATCAAAGGCCCTTTGACTTACATTGGCCTGGGCCAAAGTAGTCATTACCACAGATTTTCCACTTTCCCTCTTTAATAGGTTAAGCTTTTAGGATCTGGGTAAAGGTTTGGATGTCAAACAAGACCTGAAAACTTCTTTAGATGCAGAAGAAAGTAAGACTGATAATATTCCTTTTGTCATCAATGTAGTTTTCTCCCTTTTGCCATCTGTTCTGTCCAATGCTATTTTGCCTCCAAAATGAAGCTCTCCTACTGGTTTACTCAGCTTCATAATAAGGAGAGTCTTTGTATGGATTGTTTCTTACATACTTGCAAAGACAAAAGGAGTAAGGGCTTTATGCCGAAGCTAGAATTTGTTGATATTTTTATGGTTGTTAATCTGAACCATCATGGGTGATTCTAGTTCTATGAGTAGATCAGTCTAAGTTTCCACCTGTGAAAGATTGTGTCCTGACCTACCAAGAGGCAACTTCTAGAATAGCTTAAGGATTAAAGACATTGCTCTCAACATGTCTCCCCATATGCCTAGCTAAAGACTCCAATGTGCTGCTCGGAGAATTACTCCTCTGGATCACAATACTACAATGTGAAGACTCCCTTGGAGATTCATTAGAAAGAAATACCCACATACTTGAAGACTATTAGCTCATTAAGCTGATTAGTTTCTTGCCTTATTACAAAATATCTTCCAGGGTTTTGAGGGAAGGGAAGATTGGATGATTAATTTTTGGCCAAGTAGTACATTATTGAAGGAACAGGAAGGAGGAAAGATAGCCCTGCCAGCGTGAGGGTGAGTCAAGGGGGCAAAAATCATCCAGAAGATGGTTTCCAAATGGCCCCAGAAAGTCCCGCCTAGACAGGCACCCATATGCTTACCCTCCTCCCCTCCTCCCTATAGAGCCTAAAACCAAGCTACCTGTGAAGGTCAATGAAGGCAGCATACCCTACATAGAGGCCTCCCCCTGAGTTTGCGAAATTAGTAAGACTCAGGTTAAGGACACTTGAAAGACTGGGAGGTGCTACTCAACCTTAAGTAGGGAGGAAGAGGTTTCTTGCTAGACTAGAAGATGAGCAGATATTCTGTAATTCTCTCAATTTCACAGGCTGGGCTTCCTTGCACCACCCAGACTGTTAGGCAGGGGTTCTTCTCATCCTTTGTGACTATTGCACAAGGAAGAAAGTGAGCCATTCTACGTCCCTTCAAAGACATTTAGTGCTGGTTTGACGCATTTGTGCTGGCTCAGCTAACTAAGTAGGAGACTCAGTAGGCAGGTGGTGGCTGGATGGCAAGTATGTCAGGTGTGATACTACCCTGGGAGGGTGTGATACTACCCTGGGAGGTTTTCTTCCTTCCCTGATCTCTTCATGCTAGAGAGTAGCTGACCTCCATACACGCCACATGAGCTTGGCCCTACGATTTTCCTTCTGCATGAAAATGTGGAACATGGCCTCTTTAGAAGTGTCACTAGGAATCAAATTATTATGGGCTGAACAGGCTCAGAACTGCTGCTTTAGTGTGGCAACTGAAGTCCAAATTTTTGAGAGTAATTGGGCCCAGGCTGTTAGCAGGTGCAGCCACTTCCTACTACGGAGAAAGAATGACAGCTGTGCGTGGTAGACGTGGACTCAGCAGGAAGCCGCTATCAAGAGAGATGCAGAGACTGAGCTGGAGGGGCCTGAGCAGCAATGCCAAGTCACAGTGATGACTAAATGAGGCTCCTGCAAGAGTTGGAATGGCCTAGGCTCGTAATTAAGACACTTTCTTACCTCCGAACGGTAAGATTTGACTTGTAGTGCTACTTCTAGTCGCAAACTCACTATATGTCTATGCTATCATTTCCCAAATTATATTCTGCTCAACACTAGTGTTTGGAGAAACACGAGTGAATTTTCTGTGGGGAAAAAAAGAGTTAACTTTTTCAGATTTGCTTAGGAGATATAGGCTTCATCTGGTAATTCTCCGGGCACATTATTCTATTTTTAAAAAATGCCTGAGTGGTCCTGGAGTATAGAAGCCTAATTAATCTTAAGTCACCTTTTCCTAAACCAATATAGTTGCCTCTCAGCATCTGGGGATTGGTTCCAGGACCTCTCATGGATACCAAAACCAAAGGATGCTCAAGCACTTCATATAAAATAGTGTAGGATTTGCATATAACCTACACACATCCTCCCATATACTGTAAATCATCTCCAGATTACTTATAATAACTAATACAATGTAAATGCTATGTAAATTGTTATACTGTATTGTTTAGGGGATAAAGACAAGAAAAAAAGTCTGCACATGTTCAATACAAACCCAAATAGTTTTTCTGAATATTTTCAATCCTCAGTTGGTAGAATCCATGGATATAGATGGCCAACTGTGTATATTTTCATGAGAACTTCTATAAATGTCCCATGGAATACTATTTGAGAAATTCTTGTTTAGACAGGTAAACATTAAAGTTGAGAGAACTGGTTTTCTCTATCAAAATGTGGCAAAGGTCTTCTCTGCTCCTGTCATCACATTGGTTCATTTCCCAATGAGGGGCAGTCTAGCACAGTGGTCAAGAGGATAGGTTTGGAGCCAGACTGCCTGGGTTGGAATACTGCCTCCAACGTCCATTAGCTATAGGACCTTGGGAAAGCTTCTAAACCTCTCTGCATATTGTTTTTTCCAGTGTAAAAAAGGGTGGGGGGATAATCATAATATCTGCTCCAGAAGTCTGTTCACAGATTAAGTCAGACAGCATATATAGAGCCTAGAACAGTGCCTGGCAACCTGTAAGCATGAGACAAATGTTAGTTACAATAATTAGCACCACTACCAACATCATGTCACCATCATCTTTCACCCATTGTCTCAGATTCAGGTTCCAGAAGTCGTTCTGTCTCTATCTTCTTTACCCCTCTCCACATCCATTCACTCTCGCTGTCCAGCTCCTGCCTTTAAAAGGCCTCTGCCTTTCCAGCCTCCCTAGCCAGAACAGTTCTTCCTCGTCCCAGGCTGATATTCAACAGCCTTCCCCTAGCTGGTTCCCTGATGCTAGCCCCTGTCTCTGCATGGACATCCTCCCTTCATGGCCAGACGTACTCACCTAACCCTGCTTGGCCCCGCCCTGCTCAGAAATCTACAGTGGTCCCATCTTCACTGTCCAGATGGCAGAGTTCAAGGTTACCTTGGGTTGTAAACCCCTCACAAACCAACCCAAACTTACCTTTCAAGCCAGTTTTATTCCCTCCACCAGCCACTGCTCTTGCTAGTCTTCCCACTTGGAATGTCCCTGCATAGACTCAAATTCCAGGTAGATTCCAGGACCCATCTCATCTTCTTCTCGAAGCTTTTCTGGTCTCCCTGATCTCCTGCTCTGTGTGGGACACTAGCATCTTCCCTCCTGTGGAGTGACAGGGACAGCGGGAGTTTAGGTTTGGAGGCCTGGGTTCACATGCCAGCTCCACAATGAGCAGGGAGTGAGATCTTTGATCCAGGTGTACAGCTGCTCCGTATCTCAGTCTCCTTATCCACAAAGTGGAGATTGAGGATGCTCTCTCCACAGCGTTATCATGAGATTGAAACAAAAACACTTTGTATAAGTTCAAGTTCTTTCCCAGAGTTTGCGTGGAGCCCTAGAATTTGTGACAGTGCTTTTGAAGAAGGAGTAGGGAACAGAAGGGGTGGGGGAGATGTCAGATTTCCATCCCCCACCTCCACACTTCAGCCAGAGCCATACCACCTTGAGTGATGTATGTGGGATCTGGGTGACCCTTAACTAGGAAAAAAGGAAGAATAAAAGCTCCATTCCAAATAAAGAAAGACTAAGAAAACCGCTACCCTTTGCAGTGTCTTATCATTAGTAGCATATAACCCTTCCACAATTATTTTTCTATTTCCCAACAATACTGCTCATCTCCCCAAATATTTTGTATCCTCATTAGGTGAAGGGCTTGAGTCAGCTCCAAGTATCTAGTTCCCCCAGTTAAACAGGTCATACCAGTAAGTACTTAAATACTTGTCAATGAAGAAGCCCTGCCTTGCTCCACACTGGTTCCTCCAGAGATTGCCCTTTCTTAAGGTGAAGCCCACCAAGAGGCTCCCTTTCCACTTCTCTGAGCAGGCCAGCCACAGCGTCCTTATCTCTACTGTCTTCTGGAAAGATCTACGTCAGCCCTGTCCCATTATCTCTTTCTTCCAGCACCAAACACCAGTTACAGAATAGCCTCCGAGATCTATGTTTCCTTAGCAGGATTCAGAGGATCATAGATCTGAGAGATGAAGCAGAAAAAAAATCTATCAGGGCATGTTGTCCTCTCCTTGTGCAAAACGGTTCAGGCCTGAACATTTTCTAAATATTTGTCAGGCCTGGTATTAAAGGCTTGAAGTGACAAGACCCCTCAAGGGAGAAGTTGGCATTAAACCTCACTCTTAGGAATGATCTCTTTTACTGACTTTTCAGTTTCATGTTTCGCCACCGAAACTCTCACTTTTAGTTAAATCCCTTCTCAGTGGCTTGGCTACAGCGAGTGGGAGCTACAAAAAAGCCACAGAAGAGTCAGAAGAGGGCAGAGCTGTCACTCTGCCGGCTACGTTCTCCTCTGGCTACAGGTAATTAAAAGGAATTGGCACTTCAACTTCTCTCCTAAAGAGAAAGTACTTGCCCGACCTTGCAGTGCTCTCATCTTTCCCCTTCAGAGCTCAAATGCAACTTTACAATTGTAAGATGATGATAACCTCTTACATGTGTGTGTCCCAACTGAGTTTAGCAACTCGGAGGCCTACAGGGCTGACAACTGCACCCACTTCTTCTAGCAGATTGTCATCTTACAGGGATGTGCACCTTGTGTCACCAGACCAGATCTTCCCCTTTTTTACAAAGAGAAATCGAAGACATAAAATTACAGCCAGATAGGAGGAATAAGCTCCTAGTGTTCTGCGCCACTGTAGAATGACTACAGTTAACAATAACATATAGCTGCAAACAGCTAGAAGGAGGATATTGAATATTTCAACACAAAGAAATGACAAATGTTTGAGATGATTGATATGCTAATTATCGTAATCTGCTTACTATACGTTATATGTATTGAAGCATCGCTATGTACCCCATGAGTATGTACAATTATTTGTCAAGTTTAAAAAATAAACAAAATAAAGAGAAACCAGAAATCAAGATTTTGATGGGAAATCTCTTCCTTTTTAAAGCTGGCAACTAATCTGAATTATTTTTAACCCATTGTAAAGGCCCATCTGACATCAATTGTCTCTGCCAGATGAGATCTCTTCTCCCTCTGAAATCCATTACTACTTCGTAACCATGTATGCAGGAACCACAATGCTGTATGTTTATAATCATGTACGTAGAAATCTTGCCTCATGGATTCCCTGAGGGCAGGAACCAGACCTCAGATTGCTTGATCTGGAATCCCTAAAATGCACGTATCTATTCTGTCGTCTTCTGTGTAGGTACACCACTCAAAGGGGATGTCCCCAGTACCTCTGTTCAGAAAAATGGTCAAGTCCTCAGGCCGTAGTTAAGACTGTGGTGGGACTAGATTACTTGTGTGTTTCTATTTCTGCCTCACTACTAGATAGCCTTGGGACCTTGAGGAATTTCACAGGACCTTAGTCTTTTCATCTATAAAATGATGTTGATAATAACAGTCCTGAGCTCATAGGGTTGTTGTGAGGTTCAAATGACATAGCAGAGTGTAAATCACTTAGCACATACACTAAGAGCTTAATAAATGTTATTTGGAAGCTGTCTCACAGTCCCATTATATCAAAATACCCAGGAAACAATGGTGCCCCCACTTCAACTCTAGATTTTTCCAGAGTCTCATGGATCTAATTTTATTCACCTCTTTGGGTTTTATTTTTATTTCTGAAAGTCAAGTTGGCTTGCTACATTCTTGGCAGAGTCCATAGCCCTCCTGATGCTTGAAAACAGTGTAAATAAAAAGGTCAGAGATCCTGTCTGGGTTACCTGTCATTATGGAAGATCATGGCTATACGCTAAACTAAGTCTACGTATGTGTGGGGAGTGGGGCTGGAGGGATACGCACATATTTTGGGAGACACAGACGCACCACCCTGCAAGGAAGGACTTGCTGCCCAACTGGGGTGGGTGGTGATCAGCAAACAGTATCCAGCCATCACTACTTCTGAATGGGCTTCAGCTCCGGAGAACTGTTTCCCTAAAGGTCATACCTTTCCTGGGCAGCCTGCACCTCCTACCTGAATGAGACAGGTGTAGAAAGGTGCCACTATTTCCACTCATCACAAGACAATCCTAATGGACATTGTTGGACCCAGAGCTCCCTACTGGGTTGGGCGAGGAGGGCCTGCCTCATATTCCAGTGTCTCCTCTGTCCGATCCTTCTTCTGCCTCTTCCTCGCATAGATGTTGACGTCTAATAAACATCTATACATGTTTATTAGACTCCAGACTCCATCTCAGCACTGCTGCCAAAGAAACCAACTCACAACACACAGGTGTACACATGCCCACACACTTCTAAAACCTCAACAAGCCTTTAAATCTATACCTTTTTAGTAAACAGAAAGCAATCAAGTTTGCTTATAAGGAAGACCAGTTTTACATTAAGACCTGTGGGATTTATAGGGTCATGTATAGAGTTGGGAAGGATTATCAATTATATTTTCTTCCAACTTTTTTTACTGTAATGAAATACACATAAAATTTACTATCTTTATCATTTTTAAGCATACAGTTCAGTGGCATTAAGTACACTCACATTGTGTGCATTACCATTACTACTACCTGCAGAACTCTTCTCACGTAAAACCGAAATTCTGTACCCATTAAATAACAACTCCCCTTTCCCCCTTGCCCCAGCTTCTGGCAACTACCATTCTACTTTCTGTCTCTATGAGTTTGACTACTCTATATGCCTTATATAGATGGAATAATACAGTGCTTGTCTTTGTGAGATTGGCTTATTTCATTTATAATAACATAATGTCCTGCAGGTTCATCCATGCTGTAGCATGTATCAGGATTTTTTTTTTTTTTAAGGTTCAGCAATACGTAAGCCTATTCTAAGATTTCTAGTCTTGGGATTATATAATAATGATGCCACACAACCTGCTGGCACTTAGACTAAGGGGCCACTCCAAATGTGGTGCCATATGTATACTATTGAAAAGCCCTATCAGAAAGACAATATTTCAAAGACACTTGCCTAGATGCCTAGTAACAATAAAACCTTGAGGACAAAGATACCATTTCAGAGTCCCTGTCTCTCACCCTTCATCCTGAGTATTTAGCTGTACCTGTCATTCTTTATTGACTTTATATTCCTGTTTACTGTGACTTTATCACATGCTGCTAAACAGAATAAATTCTGTTATCATGCAAACTCAATCCATGACAGTGCCCTCATATGTGAAGGTCAGATTCATATCCCTTAACAAAACAACTATACATGTTAGCTCAAGCTAACATGTATAGCTCAAGCTAACATGTATAGTTGTTTGTTAAGAAATCAGATACTCTCCCATTATTAAATGCATATGAAGAAGATGAAGTGATGATGCACATGAGCCACGTGATGTGGCACATGAGCCACGTCCAAACTACAATCTCACGGAGGCAAAATTATCAAGACTCCAGTCTGACTGAATTATTTCTGAAGTGAAGGAAAAAGCCTAATTCATTTCTGGACAAAATTTTTCCATATTATAAGAATATATACTAAGATATGGAAATCACCTTTGACTTGAATTCCTTGAAGTAAATTATATATACACACAGCCTTTAGGTAAGTCATGCTGGTTTTATATGTACACACAGCCTTTAGGTAAGTCATGCTGGTTTTTTTCATACAATTTTAATTAGGTATATGATTTTTCATTGTTTTTTGAAATGATCTGCTAAGACCAAATACTAACATGAAATTTCCTGCATGCTGGCAGTTAATTCAATAAAAATCTAAAAAGTAAAGTCCTGTTCTCTGGAAGAGGAAGGTCTTAACACAAAACTCTCATTATTTCCATGTAAATTGCAAAAGTAAAGATGCTGGATTTAACAGCTAAGCAGGAGAAAACTGTTAACTTTCATTATCAGTAGAAAAATGTTTTAATTTGAAAAATTCCCTAGCAAATTTTGAATTGGCAACTCTATTTCTTTATCAATGTCTACCTTAATTCGTAATTTGCAATTGTATAATTACTATGTTGGGTTAAAGGCTTTGGCTGTCTCTCTTTGAGGTAATGGAATCCTGTGTTGTTTTCTGGCATTGTCTCATTAAAATGAAAATTCAGAATCAGAGTAATCCTGAAAAACCTAAGCCCTCCAAGGAAAAATGTGGTATCTCTCTCCTCTTAAGTTGCACAGCAGTAGTGAAGGCTGGTACATCACCACAGAGGAGAAGGTAAAGGTCAAGCTATTAGAGCTAATGAGCTGATACAAGCAAAGACTCTCTAACCAGAGAGGTTAGGGACAGAAAACATGGCCACCATAAGAAACTTTATTTAAAATAACAATTAAAAATGAGTCACCTCTCTGCTCAGCTCCTGCACTCATCACTGACACTGGGGGCAATGACTGAACAACTCACACATGTCTGAGAAAAGACACCTTGCAGGTGTGACTTGCCACAAGCCTTTCTGCATTTGTCAAAGTGGTGGTAAGCCAACAAAAAGAATACTGTGCAAGGAGAGGTGCCGGTGGTGATCATGGCATCCAAAGGGCCCAATTGTATGTTCTGATCCATTCTCACCCCACCAAAGCACCTCTTTAAGGGAATGGCCTGGATTACTGCCAATGCTGTTAACTACTTCTAATAGTCTTCCAATCTCAAGGGACTGGTTAACAAAAATCAATTCAAAGAGCAGGGTCTTCTCTATTCTGGATTTGGACACTAATGACAAAGTTATGATATCCTGATTCAGGACCCAGTGGCTCCTCCTGGATACTGTGGAAAGGTCAACCTGGCCGAGTCCAGACAACCAGCTGACGTGTGTTCTCACGTGTGGAATCTAAAGATGATGAGGATGGTCATGGTAGAGTGGCAGTAAATCTTATACTTCAAAAATGATTAGAGCTCATTAATTCTTAGTTAACGAGAACTTTCATAGCTTATTAGCTACTGGTTATATGGCAATTACAATGTGGTATATTTAATATGAAACATTAAGATTAGAAGTAGAAATAAAGAGAGCATTTCTTCTACATCAGACCTATGCTAAGCATAATATTTCACGTGCATTCTTATATTTGATCCTTGCAACTTCCATGCAAGGGACCTAATTTTAGCCCCATTTTACAGATAAAAAGGACAAGTGTGAAAGGCTAAGTAATTTGTCTGAAGTTAAACAGTTCATGAGTGGTAGATCTGGGACAGGTCTAGTCAACTCTAAGCCCATTTGATTATCATTTGCTACACACCCAACCTATGCAATGCTTAGCTTTTTTATCAGTCATCTCTACACTGCAGAGAAGCTCCTTTTGCCCCCAAAATCAGGCATATTAAATGCATTCATGTTCTCAATAGACAGCAATGTCTTGTCCAAAACCGTACAGAACGTCACATCATAAGTTGCCACTCCCACTAGGATTTACCTTGACCCTAATGATGCTGCCTTCATTGTTATGTTAGTTTCTTTATGGAGGTGTTATTTTTAAACTGTAAGATTGAAGCTCTTACAACCTTCTAGCAACATGAAAATCAGACATTACTTTGGAGTTATTTTTTAAACAAACCAGTAAGACTATTGCAATTAAGAGACAAAGAGTAATCACACATACCTGTAGAACTGATTCTAATTTACACCTTAATCTTGTTTTAATACACACTGCCTGAGTCTCAGTTTACACAGAGATAAGATTCACCCAGTAGGGGGACATTAGTTCTAAGTATGTTAATTAAAAAAACTGTTATACTGAATGGTTTCTGAAAGTCACATGTAATCATTTAAAGCAGCAGTCCTCGACCTTTTTGGCACCAGGGACCAGTTTCATGGAAAACAATTTTTCCACAGATGGGGGGGGCGGTAGGTGGGGCTAAGATGGTGATGTAAGCGATAGGGAGCTGCCTCTCCCCCCATTCACCTCCTGCTGTGCGGCCAGGTTCCTAAGTTTCATGGAAGGCAATTTTTCCAAGCTCAGACGATGATGTGCAGCCAGGTTCCTAACAGGCCATGGCCTGGGGGTTAGGGACCACAATTTTAAAGTACAGCAAAGTCCTGGTCTCTAGTATATAGCCCTCCACACAGCCAAGTCCCATTTCCCTAAGTAAACTAGGTGGAGGCCTTTTGTGTAAGCTTTTTCATCTGATAATTCTTGAATGGTGCTTTGTTCTTGGGGTAGAGAGTAGAGCAGGGAATGAGCTAAAAACAGTAACACTACACCATCAGCAGTGGCTAGCATTTATAGCACATTTACTATGTACCAAGAAAAGCACCACACCCTTTGTGTGAATATTCATGTTTTTTAAAAATTAAATATTTTTTGAGAGAAGTTTTAAGCTCATAGCAAAATTGAGAGGAAAGTACAGAGATATCCCATATATCCTCTGTCCATACATGTATAGCTTGCCCATTAACATCGTCCACCAGATTGGTACATTTGTTACAATTTGTGAACCTACATTGACATATCAACTGAAGTCCACAGTTTACATCAGGGGTCACTCTTGGTGTTGTACTTTCTGTGGGTTTGGACAAACGTATAATGACATGTATCCTCCATTATAGTACATACAGAGTACTTTCACTGCTCTAAGAAATCTTCTACACTCTGCCTATTCACCGCTTCCTCCCTCCTAACACCTGGCAACCACTGATCTTTTTACTGTCTTCTGAGTTTTGCCTTTTCCAAAACGTCATATAGTTAGAATCATACAGCATGTACCCTTTTTAGATGGGCTTCTTTCACTTAGTAGTACGCATTTAAGTTTCCTCCATGTCTTTTCATGGCTTGATAGCTCATTGCTTTTTAATACTCAATAATATTCCATTGTCTGGATATATCACAGTTTCTTTATCCATTCACCTACTGAAGGACATCTTGGTTGCTTATAAGTTTTGGTAATTAAGGATAAGGCTGCTATAAACATCCATGTGCAAGTTTTTGTGTAAACAAAAGTTTTCA
>CAUYSK010107552.1:0-10168 GCA_963575035.1 Avahi laniger | reverse complement strand
AGATGAACACACAGAAAACTAGAAGTCATGGTTGAAATTTAGATTGGGAAAGTCATCCAAATAGAGAAAACAACAAATATAAAAACTGTTTCCCCATATACAGTATTCTGTGCAGTCAACGGCATAGTGGACACTGTGACCCTGGCCACAGCTTAGGAGCAGTGGCTACTTAATTTCCCAATTAATTTTCTTTGGTACCTATCATATCTATTTCAGGCACAGTAATCATAGCTGTTAACTGCATGCTTACTATGTGCCAGTCCTCGCGGCAACCCTGCGCAGGGTATTGCAATCATTCGAATATTAAAGTTGGCAATACAGGGATGGAGGAGACACGCCCCTGAGCCAGTCTTTACAAGAGGAAAAAGCTCTGCTTCCAGTAAGAAAATAGCTTACAGTCTCCAAAATCTTTAACATTCACCATCTCATCTGAGTCACACGGCAGTCCCGTGAGGTTCGCATGGCAGCAGTCATCATCTCTGACCGACGAAGTCAGTGCAGACCACTGTCTTCTTGACTTCAAACATCTCTCCGTGTTTCCATCTAGACCTGGTGGCAAAGGGGCCATATCTGTGCCCACTCGTGAAGGGGACAAAGGAGTTTCTGTGGCATTACCAACATCTCCTTTCTGATCCAAGAGAGACAATGTGTCACGAAGACCCTCAAGCAGCTCTACGTAGAGGTCCACACAGCGAAGAACGAGGCCTCCTGCCAACAGCTACGTGAGCTAGCCGTCTTGGAAATGAATCCTTTAGTCCACTTGGAATTCAGATGATGACAGCCCCGACTGTCAACCCGACTGCAGTCTTGCGAGAGACTCACAGCCAGAACATCCAGATAGGCTGCTCTAGGATTCCTGACTTATTCCTGACATAATAATGCTTGCTGTCTTAAGACACTTAAGTCATGAGGTCATTTGTTACACAGCCATAGATAATAATAATAGATAACTAATACAGCTGTCCAATCCAGAAACCTGAGACATCCGAAGCCTGAGGGTCTTCAACAGGAAGAAGCTGAAGGAGAAGTGGGATGTCTGGAGAGGTGATGGACTCCCTGTTAGTAGATGTACACAAGGGCAGGATATGGGACCGTCAAGCAGAGACAGGATAGAAGGATGCGTGCGCGGGACGGAAACTTGCGTAGACAGCCCTTCGAGTCACCTTCAATCACAAGATCAAATGAATTTAATTGTTCTAAATTCTCCCTAGTCTAGATGTATGCACTGTTGCTGTCAAACATGCCAGCACTGAACAGTTGATAAGCTGACTAAAATCCTTCCAAAGCCTCCTGTTCAGAACATTTGAAATAATTCATTATTTTTGACAGAGAAAAGTGGTCACACAGGAAGTTTCGCTTCCCCCTCCCACTTCCCAAGATGCACCGGCTCACTTCCCCAGCCAACAACAAGTTTTCCCTTAGTGAACTACCCAGTCCTAGTTTTCTCACCCCACCTGCCTCCAGGACGAGGTCTGGTACAGCCCGGATGAAGAGGAAGCCTGAATATAACCTGCCTGATCCCTGGACTGAAACTGAGGAACTCTCCTTACTCCTCAGGCACTGATTTTTTAGCATTTCTCAAGTTTAAATAACACGCATGTATTTATCACTGAAGTAGAAGTGTCCGAAAACAATGCTCACCGTTACAACATGCAAGGCATTTTGGTCTCATGCTGTTCTAATTTGTTTTTTTAAAAAACAGCTGGTCAAAATCCACAACCCAATAATGGATCCCAAGGCACAGTTTGAAAAACATAACCTAAGTCATACTCCTGAGCAGTCAGCAGCTCCTGAAATCCTCCTACTTAGAGACAAAAGCAAAAAAAAAAAAAAAAAAAAGAAATAATAAATTTCCCTCAACCCCAAGTATGTGTAAATACTTAGTTCCACTTCACTCACGTCCATAAAATACACATTAAATGCTGGGGCTTCCACCTAATCAAGAACAACCACAGGCAATTTCTATTCAAATGCTAAATAATTATCCAGGCTCTAAAATTCTTCTAGTTCTACAGGCAACGACTAGAAAATCCACAAACAACTTCATTTAAAACCCCCTTATCGCTCTCTTACCAAGTGTGGCTCAAAGGCAAAATTTCAACCTTGTCCAATTTTTTCAAAAGGAAGGAAGAAGGCAGCGAAATAAAACATCAGCAAAAACTAAAATTTTCTTGGCTGGAGACCAGTTAAACACATTTTTGTACTTCCCCAAAATGGACCACAGGTCACTGCTAAAAGGAGTAAAATCAATCTGTAGAGACAGAAAGCAGATTAGCGGTTGCCTGGGATAGGAAAGCGGGGAAGCCGTAAATAGGCACAGGGCTGGTGGAAATGTTCTAAAATTGGATTGTGGTGATAGGGGCACGACTCTGAAAGTTTACTAAAAAGAAAAAAAAAATCACTGAACTGTATATTTAAGACAAGTGAATTTTACAGTAAATTATATGGTATTATTTATGGCAAATAAAGCTGTTCTTTAAAAAAGTAAAAGATCTATATCTGTTAGATAAGGAAAAATGTCTAAGATAGATGTTATTTAAAACAAGAAGAGTATAGAATAATGTGTATAACATGTTCCCATTTGAATTTTTAAAGTGGTTGTACACATTACCTGCCTGGACATTTCTGGAAGGACACCCAGAGGGAGATCGTAACAGCTGTCTCTGGGAAATGGGTCTCGTGTAAGAGAATTTGACTTTTAATTGCATACCCCTTGCTATTGTTTGGATTCATTTGTCCTGAACATGTATTATTTTTCTTAATTATGAAAATAAGTTAGGTGGAAGCCCTCAGAAGCAGGACTCTTAGACCAGTCCCAAGTTTATAATGGTGCTAGTTAACACTGTCCTTTGTGGGGGGCATAGCTTAGTCTTTCAGAACTTCAATATTTCTCAGTAAAAGACTATGTTAAAAATGTGTCTGTCTTTGACAATAATATGCCAAGTGACAGAATCTTCTGTCTGAAACCTGACTGCATAAAACCCAACAGGAAGAAAATTTGAATACCCTCAGGAGGAAAATGGGGTTTCATAAGATTTAGTTATGTGCTTCTGCAGGTGCTCAGACAAAATTCAGAGTGGTTTATGCTTTGCAGTTATAAATCTGAAAAGTTGGGAGGCCGAGGCAGGAAGGTCACTTGAGGCCAGGAGTTCAAGACCAGCCTCGGCAACATGGTGAGACTCCTCCCCACAAAAACTAACAAGAGAAAAAGAAAAAGAAAAATTAGCTGGATGTGGTGGCACACCTGCAGTCCCAGCTACTCAGGAGGCTGAGCTAAAGGCCTGCTTGCACCCAGCAGTTCAAGGTTGCAGTGAGCTATGATCGTGCCACTGCACTCCAGCCTGGGTGACAGAGTGAGACCTAGTCTCTAAAATATAAATGTGTGTGTATATATGTATATACGTACACACACATATATATAAATCTGAAAAGGCATTAGATATATCTGCGTACAGGACTATACACATCCAGAGAACTGGAAATGTATTCTTCACAGAGATTCATCAAAAATAAAAATAATACACAAATGAAAAAACTAAAATTGAGCCCAAAAAAGGTAGGTGGACACCACACTCCCAAACCTTGTAATCACACCTTTGACAACTGTCCCGATCCAGGCCCGGTTCTGCCATCCTGCCTCACCTCATTCTTGGCTTTTGTTACCTGACCAGGCTCTTGAGCTTGCTACTCAAGGACACAGACACTCTGAAAACTAAGAACTTGTGGCTGCACCCCCCACCCTGCCTTAAGCCCCCTCTGTCACCACACAGCTTCCTGATTTACGAGGCCAAGGTAACCACAATTAGGACCATACAATACAGCGTTCCCAGCTTTCACAAGGAGGCTACCAGCTGACCTGCATCCAGGATCATTTGCAGCCCGGCCCACCTACAGCCTCACCTGATTGTGATGCATCTTCTTCCTCCTCTTCTTCCTCCTGTGCCTCCAATGACAAAGGAACCACCCCACAAGCCTCCCTGGCCCTGGAGCTTTTACTCCTGACACTGCAGCCCCTATTCCCACCCTCATCTATTGATGCCATTTGATTTCAACTATACTATTCAACACTTAGTCACCTGTATCAGCTGAATGCCTGCTAAGACCCCGCAGGGAGGGGAGAAATTAGGGGATTTTTGTAGTAACAAGTAGGAGAGTGTTTACTTTTTAATAGCAGCTTTCAGACATAATTCATATACCATAAAACTGACCCTGTACAAAGGGTACAATTCAGTGGTTTTTAGTATATTCACAGAGTTGTTCAACTATCACCACAATCTAATTTTCATTACCCCAAAAAGAAACACATACCCATCAGTAGTTCAGGATAGTGTTTTTATGCAAAAAAAAAAAAAAACTTTATCAGAGTTTCAGAACAAACTTTCAGAACATTTAAAATTAGAAACTGCCCATGTTACTCAAAGACTGTACAGTATGTGGTCTAGATTCAATTAATAATTAGCCACCGTTGGGCATATGCAACTTAAAGGGCAGAGGTAAAGATTTCCCTTGAGGAAAATTCGGCACAACTACGACAATAACAAGCAACGATAAACAGAGGTTTGCATTTGGATAGCGCCTCCGGCTTACAAAATGCACTCAAATACCATAGCTATTAAAAACAATATCGTACTGCACACTTAAAAATTTGTTGAGAGGGTAGATCTCATGTTAAGTATTTTTATCATAATAAAATAATTTGTTTTAAAACATACAATGTCTTGTTTCAATCCTCCCAACCATCTGGACAGGAATTCAAGGGTTTACACAAGTGGGGAGTTTTAAATGCTCTGTAAGTTGGGAGGGGGGCTGCCTAACTCCCAGCCACCTAGGCCGGGCCCCCACCTGGCTATTCCAACCTTCTGCAAGAACGAGCAGGCTCCCCGTTACCATTAAGCAATTCCAATTAAATATGTGACCGAAAAAAAAGAAAGGAAGCCTCTTTATGCTCTCAGCACAACAAAACATGCCTTTGTTTTATGCTAAGGCCCTAGAGATCTTCTCAGCACAGGTCCAGCTGTGTCACACAGACACTGGTTCGAAGCCCTGAATAAATGCTTTCTCTTTGTTAGTGGTGAGAACGTGAGCCCTCACTAAAGCCGAAGTCCTGGGTTCTCCTGAGGTCACCCCAAAAGTGAGGAGTGGGGCCTCATTGACAAGGAGACAACCCTACGCCTTGCCCAAATGCCAGGGAAGGCAGGTGAGAGTTAGAATCTTTTAATTAAAATGAGGTAAAATTATAATTACAGTTGTCTCCAGAATAACATCATTTCTGACTCATCAAGTCTTATTATAACCTGAACCACTGGGAACACCCGCTCCACCTAGTTAACTAGAGAAAACAGCTCACCTTCTCCAGGAACATTAACTCTTTTTTCGGACATAAAACAGTATTTAATGGGTCTGCTTATTAGTCTCCAAGCTATCAATGGCTTGAAAGAGATTAACCAACTTTTGAAAAGTAATCCATTATAAGTAACAATGGTTAAGGCTTCCTTGTGGCTACAGAAAACACACAGAGTGCAGGACACATCACTTCAAACGAACACGGCCTGGATGCTCACCACACCACACACACGTAATTCTCGCATGTAATCTATGTTTATGAGAATTGGGTACATGCAGTGACAAATTCTAAACAATATGACATAAACAAATGGTTAGCTGCACTGCACTCCAGGAAATTACACATTTCTGCCAGCCTCCACGGCTGCGCCACTCACAGACAGACAGAAGTTGGAGGGGAGGTTAACACTATCAAACTAACTAGCAGGGTCACCTCAGATTTTTAACCCTAACCCCACTTTCTAGAAGTCCCATGATGCTAGCAGGAAGAACAGACAAGCAGAGGCATTTTCAGGGACAGCACAATTCTGCGTGTGTGTGTGTATAGACGGAGATCCCGGCAATCCATGGCATTATAACGCACGGATGAACCACCCCTCCATGGGAGCAACACCTGGACCATGTCCTTCATACGCAAACCCGCCTCCCCCACAAACCTGACTGCTCCCCTGCAAGCAGGAACCTCTAAACACTCACACTTGTAACCCGTACCTCTGTGCACATATCACTTTCCATCCTGGGTCACAGTTACATTCAAAATGTAACTCCCCTAACTAGGCTAAGCTGCTTGAAGGTTAATTCACCTCGCATTCTTACTCTACAGAACTCACAACACATCAGCTTCAACTTCACCTCCCAGACATCACTCCTCATCCCCTAAGTTGCAGCTACAGAGGCCCTGTACCTCTTCCTTACATCACACACTCTACTGCTCCCGGCCATCACTGGTATTATCTTTGAGTAGGTGCCTCCCACAGGGTACCAGGGTTGGTCTGTGTGACCAACAGAATAGCACAGCTCGTGGTTCTCTTTCTCACGAAGCTGTGTCATAAGCAGCCTTACGGAGAGGCCCAGGAAGTGAGGAGCTGGCACTACCTGCCAACAACCACCCAAGTGAGCTGAGAGACAGATCCTCCGGCCCTGCTCCAGCCTTGAGATGCCTGAAGTCTCAGCCAACAGCTTTACTGCGACTTCATGGAAGACCCTGAGCCAGAACTACTTTGCTACCCAGTCCTGGATTCCTGACTTGCAGAAACTGTGTGAGATAATACATTCTGGGGTTTTTTTTATGAAGATGCAAAGTTTTGAGGTAATAAGTTATGCCACAATAGATACTAAGACAATCTCCGTATGACCTTTAGCTAGAAAGTTCTTCCCTAGGTCCACCTATTAAAATTCTCAAAGTCGAGATCCAAGAAAAATGGCTCATCGTTTATGAAAATGACTTAGAATCTCACCAGAATTACTTTCTCCTTTCTCTTAACTCAAATTACATGGGTCAGTCTTTTTTTTTTTTTTTTAATTTTCAGTCTCCAGATAGACTGTCAAAAATTACTCTTGCCAACTATATTTCAAGTCAACATAGTGGGGTATTGGGAAAAGTTTTCAATTAGCAATAATCACACCTTGGATAAACCTCACCAGCTATGATACTGCCACTGAGCAAAGCTTGCACTGGTCAGTCGTTAACAGTGACGTTGTTCTGTCATATGCTACACTTAAGGCTCACCCACCCGCATCCCACATTAGCCATGAGCTCTCTAAGGCACAGTTTGGGGCTCTATCTTCTCACTGAGGGCAATTAGCCTAATCACATCAGAGATTCTCACCTGTCCCACACCTGTGCACAGGAAAAACTGGGAAGTGATACTGTTGGACATGAAGCTAGGGTTGGGCTGGTCTGCAGAAATAAAGCCTCAAGAGCAGACTGAGCAAGAATGGGACCTCATCTCTACTAAAAATAGAAATAAATTAGTTGGGCAACTAAAAATAGAAAAAATTAGCTGGGCGTGGTGACACACGTCTGTAGTCCCAGTTACTTGGGAGGCTGAGGCAGGAGGATCGCTTGAGCCCAGAAGTTTGAAGTTGCTGTAAGCTAGGCTGCCATGGCACTCTAGCCTGGGCAACAGAGCAAGACTCTGTCTCAAAAAAAAAAAAAAAAAGAAAAAAGAAATAAAGCCTCAACTAACTGCAAAGAAACCTTCACTCGTCAGGGACCACGTCTGGAAAATGAAGAAGGTGAGAGAATCAGGGAAGAAGAAAGCACAATCAGACCTGTCCCGGGCAGAACTCAACCTTCCTTTCTCCATTCAACACGTCCCTTTGTAGTCCCATCAGAAGAGAGTAGGGAAAGAGGAATAACTTATAAAAACATCGTCTTGACGACATTGTTAACTAATGCGCCCAGAATCCAGCAAGAGCTAGGGCTTCTCTGTGCATGTTCAAGTACGTCCTCTTGTGCACACGAGGGTGCACAAACTCAGGTAAAGGTGAGGTGAGGTGAGGTAAAGGCAAGTAGTTCACAACACCCTCCAAGTCAGCTGCCAGGTCTTCAAGCAGCTGATGGTAGTGGTCACAGAGCATGAACTTGGGAATCAAACCGATGGGGATTTGCATTTTGACTCCCCATTGAACCCTATGAACTAGGAAAAAGCATCCACTCCTTGGACCCTCATCTATCATCTATAAAATACTACAAATTACTAAAGCAGCTATTGAAAAGACAAAGAGATCAATCTACTTTACATGAAACACCCAAAACAGTGCTTGTCAAATCATCCACTTCCTTTCCTCTCTCTGGAGCCAGCCTTCAAGAAGTTGTACCCAGAATGGGAAGGTCTAAGCCCTAACATGGGGACCCAAAGTCAAGTCATCTCTATTTTCCTTTGTTGCTACAAATCCCAAAAAAGGATCCAGGATTGGGAAGACAACCTTCAAATTCACTTACTGACTTGCGTATGGCCCCAATTAAAAGTGTGGCTCCTTTGGAATACTTATTTCTCTTTGATCAGAACTCATCAAAACTTAGCAGGAGGGCCACCCACAAGCAGGCTGATTACACATAGTATCACCCTATAAAATTTATTGTAGCTAACTCATATGTTAGCACCCCCCACCTACCTATACCTTCCTTAGGTGCAGGAGCCATGGATTCATTTCTTCTGGCTTTCTTTGTTGTTTGCTTGTTTTTAAGAGACAGGGTCTCACTCCATCACCAAGCTGGAATACAATGAAGCAATCACAGCTCACTGCAGCCTCAAACTCCTGAGCTCAAGCCATCCTCTCATCTCAGCCTCCTGAGCAGCTTGGATTACAGGCTCCAGCCACCATGCTCAGCTTTGCATTCACTTCTTTGTAGTTGTTGTTGTTAAAGCTTCATGGTTTAATATGATGTTTATCACTTTAAAGGCAATCGACTAATCAATCAAGCAAAACTTATTTCTAGAACTTAACATAGTGAAAACTTACTAAGGTTTGGGCAGTTCCATTTCAACAGGAATTTAAATGTTTCTTAAGATTCTAGAACATTCCACCATATTAGACACCAAAGCAAACCAGCAAAATACTTTTCATAAAAATGTTATTTAAATTCTTGTGACATTCATGAAATAGAAAGGTTAACATTTTAAATAATTGCAAAAGTCGCATTAGCTCATTTGTTGGTCAATCTATAAGGTAAAAGCCATGGAAAAGGTTCCAAAATTTAAATGTTATATGACAAATTTTGTAATCAGCTTTTTCAAATGTTGAAGGTATAGTCAGAATAAACCAGAGCATTCATGCTTCTTCGAATGAAAGTAATCTTTGTCAGGCAAGGATTTTGTAGTCTTTTATAATATTATGCATATTGTAATATTTTGTTCTTTTACCTACTAGAAGAATTTCATGATAATATTATAAACAATTAGTAAATAAATTACACCTTAATTTTATCAACATACAAGACTAGGATTTTGCAACTGGAAGCCAAATTCTGACTAAAATAAAACAGTACTTAAAAAAAATAATGAACAGTTAAAAATGTTAGACATATTACAATATGGGAGACATAAAGAAACTGATCAATACTCATCAGGACCAACAGGGCACTTCAAGCTGAGGTTAAATGACCTTTCACTCCCGAAGGGCCTTTGTCACATAGCCAAGACCAGCACTGCTTCACCATAGCAACTGCAGCAAGCTCCTCAGCGCTAGCCAGGGAAGGCATCAGCTGTCTCCCCTTACATGAAATATTAATGAGGTTTCAGAGTAGTGGTCGTCTTAGGGAAGTTCAGGGGGGACACACACAACTCACGGCCCCCTATCCTTCCTTCTCAAACACCTTCTCTATCCAATTCACTGAAACAGACTCAGAAAGCAAATATCTACAACTGGTTCTCTGGGGCAGACAGGTGTCGGACTGACCCTTTTAAGTGGCTTCTTGTGTCCACGTTTTACATGGCATTCAGTGTCCACTGTGACCAAACTTAAGGATTATTTAAATTTGTAGGTCATCTCAATCCCCTCCGCACCTTATCCAGTAAATTGTAACAACAAAAAAGAATCTAACAGGCTGGGCGCGGTGGCTCACACATGTAATCCTAACTCTCTGGGAGGCCGAGGTGGGAGGATTGTTTGAGCTCAGGAGTTCGAGACCAGCCTGAGCAAAAGCGAGACCCCATCTCTACTAAAATTAGAAAGAAATTAATTGGACAACAAAAAGTATATAGAAAAAATTAGCCGGGCATGGTGGCGCATGCCTGTAGTCCCAGCTACTTGGGAGGCTGAGGCAGAAGGATCGCTTGAGCCCAGGAGTTTGAGGTTGCTGTGAGCTAGGCTGATGCCA
>CAUYSK010107551.1:0-35423 GCA_963575035.1 Avahi laniger | reverse complement strand
TCAGGAATAAGGGTCTTATGACCTTTCAGGTTAGAATTTTTTGATGGCCAGCTCTCACACAGAAAGCTGGGGAAGGTCACAGTGACCTTCTTGTTTCTAAAATTCTCCCAGTCTCCTTCAGTTTAAAATACTTTGGGGTAGTGTTTCCTGAGCCCTGAAGTATGTTGGACAGGGCAGGAAGGGGTAGGAAGCTTCCTACCCCTTCCTGCTCTGCTTCCTTCACTTTTGTTCTGGTTTCTCTTAGAAGCCCTCTCTTAATAAAGCACTTGTATCAGAATCCTCATCTCTATTTCTATTTTAGGGAAACCTGGCTGAAGATGAGAAATTATTATAATTTCTAAACCTCATTTTCCCTACCTGTAAATAGTATCAAAATTGTACCTACTTCTGGAGTTAATGTAGGAAGTAAATGAGAAAAAGCACACAGCAATGCCATAGTTTCTGGCATGATGCAAATGCTTATTAAACAGTATCGTTATCACATTCTCTGGACAAAATTGAAGAGGACATCCAAGATGCACAAAGTTCAGGGTTGTTGGGAAGTTTGTGAGGCCATATTTCTACTAATGAAGCCCAAGAATGCTGGCTTTCCTTGAGAGGGTGTGACACTGATGACTGCCATGGACTCTAAGCACCCTGTAAAGGTGCCGAAGGACTTGTGCATGGCTGCCATATGCGGCGCAGCAGCCTTTGCTGTTTTCCTTTCTGTTGGTGGAGAGCCAGAAAGCCCAGATTACCAGCAACATTATTTTGGTCTCCTCTCCGGGGTAGCAAGAGGAGAAGAATGTTTCCTATGTAGAACAGAGAAAGTCAAAATCCAGAATACTCAATTTTAATTTCCAAGAGCTCTTGAAAAGGTTACATCTACATGCCCAAATAGTATAGAAAAAGTGAGGCTTTCTGTTTTTCATTTGGTTCATAGCTCAGCATATTTGAGAGGTGTAGTGCCGTGCAGCCAATTATAAAATGAGATTGATATTCGAGGGTTGTATTCACCCAGCTGCAGAGCTCCATGTGGGTTATATACGCAGCTGAAGGGAATTGGGCAACAGCTTTAATTAATTAGCAATTTTGAGCTTCTCATGCTAAAAGCTACCTTAATGATAAAGAGAAAAATGATATGGGAAGGCAATAGAATTTGAAACATTCTGCCTGAAACAACTGATAGATTACCAACACTGAGCTTTTAAGCAGCAACCTATCTTCTATTCAGCCATTACATGCTAAATATTTTATGGTTATAAAATTGTAAATAAATGAAAGTCAACTTAAAATTTTGAGTTTGTTAACAGTGTTTTGGCTTCTGAAAAAATAGGTTAACTGAATTCTGACATTGCTCTTGAATAAAAACAAAAAATATTCTATTTATTTGCACAACATACTTCAGGGCTCAGGAAACACTACCTCAAAGTATTTTAGACTGAAGGAGACTGGGAGGATTTTAGAAACAAGAAGGTCACTGTGACCTTCCCCAGCTTTCTGTGTGAGAGCTGGCCATCAAAAAATTCTAACCTGAAAGGTCATAAGACCCTTATTCCTGAGGGGTCCTGCCCTTCACCAGGGAAAAGGAATGTTACACAGAGAAGACAAGGAGAATCTACACAGACAGGCCTTGCAATCTAGATAGACCTCTCAGTCTGCTACCATTAGATCACATTTTTTTGTCCAATCACATTTCTACACGGCTGTCCATTCTTCACTGAATCTAAGGGTACAAATAGACAGTTTTCCCTGGGTCTTTGGGTCTTCATTTCTGAAGCCTCCTGTGTCTCTTAAAATCTTGATTAAATAAATTTGTTATACTTTCCTCCTCATTTTAACCTGGATTTTGTGATAGGAATGCTGGCTGTGTCCCCTATGATGGATGAAGAACGATACCACACCTCTCCCTTTTACACGTACCTACTATGATTATTAAAATCAACACATTGCTTTATGATTTATAAAGTCCTTTTATACATCTCATTTAATCCTCAAAGCAAAAATAGAGAAGATAAAAATTATTATTACCCTCAACCTATGGTAGGGATAAATAAAATAAGATGTAAAAGTTTTTAAATTCATCCAAGATCACAAAGGAAGTGGTGACACTGAACTATTGACAGGTCTTCTAATTCCAAATTGCCCTGTTAGCTTACCTCACATCAACATATATAATAGTCTTGTTCATTTTTGTAACCCAAAACAAGAGAGTCTATTTTATCATTATCATAATATCAAACAGAAGAAATAAACTCATTTCTTAATTTCAGCCCATTCAATCCCTACTCAGTGGTACATATGATCATCTTCCCTCAAATCCTGATCCAAAAGGAATTCCAACATTTACCTTACTTCTCCCATTAGATAATAAAGATTGAAGACATGTCAATATCACACTTATGTTTTTGATACACAAAGCTTAATTTTTATTTGAGAATATGTTTATTAAATGAATGTGTTTTCTTGGGAATAAACAAGGTACAAGAGAGTTATCATCCATGAACATTGCTTGGGAAGAGCTTACAATCTTGCTGACTTCATACAAATACACATGGAAATAGAAAGCAAGAAAGTGCAAAACCAAATAATGCTAGCAACGAGTTTAGCAAGGCTTTGATCAACAGAGATACCCTGTTAAAGAAGGGTGCATGGAAGCTGTAGCTCATGCACTCAGTGTTCCATTCACCTATCCTGGGATCACTTAACCAGTTTTGCACTCACAGGCTCCTTGTGCTTCCATTCCCAACAGTCAGCACCCATGTGCCTTTGTCTGAGGGAAGCCGGGAATGTATGTGAATTTATGACTCCCACCCCAAGGCACAGCTTTTAATCAATGCCCAGCAGCACCTTGGCTCCCATATCCTGAATGAAACAGTTCACGAGTGTAACCAGCACTGTCTCCCAAGCTCCCCTGCAAGGCTGAGCCAATGCGATCATCTGTGGGACTTCCTGACTTAAGTCCATCTTATACCCTTCCTTGGCCCCCTTCTCATCCTGGGTCCACTTCCCCCGTCTCTTACCCGTTTTTTCCTGGACCTTCCTAACAAATCATTTTCACACAAATCCTCCTTTTTTGGTCTATTTGAGGGAACCTAATCTAAGACAGAAGGTTGAAACTCAACTGGACCTTAAAACATGCCTCAGATTTTAGCTTTGTGGAGAAAGTTTCTTTCCTGGAGAGGAGAATATACTGAGCAAAGGTATGGGTCAGTCAGGTTTTGTATTGTTAGTGTAGATTTAGGTGCCTCCTGACAACTAGCAGGGGTGTTTTAAAGATAGGAGCATAAGCTTACATAAGTGGGACAGAATCATACAAGGTAAGGCATGAGAAAAAAAAAACACAGTAATTTGAACTTGCTATAATATAGAGAGTGACACCATGTTGAGTTTCTTAGGAGGAGAATCTGGCAGGGGTGGGGAACCTGTGACCTTTTGACTGAATCCAAATTTTACAGAACAAATCCTAGATTTATTTAAACATAAAATAAAAATATAAAAGATGAATAAAGATGAATTAATAAAATTAAAAGAGTTTTGTTAAAATAGAAGGCTGAAGATTCCCTACCCCTCTATCCCATTGAGGCTAAGAATGCTGGGGTCAAGGACCAGTTTTGATTTTGTTTTTTAATTTCTAATCTTTCTTGGACTGAGGAGTGCACTTCCTTTAGTGCAGGGCTATTCAGAGTATGGCCCACCTGCTGGTAAAGAATCCTCTCTTGCTATGTGAATCCTACCATTTACTAGCACATTTGACCACAGTACATTTGGGGAGGGTCATTCTTCTTAACGTAGTATAGATAAGAGGTACAAAATTACAGCTAGTTAGGAAGAATAAGTTCTAGTGCTCTATACTATTGTAAGATAACTGCAGTTAATAATGTATTATATAGTTTCAAATAGCTAGAAGGAGGCTATTGAATGCTCCCAAAAAGAAATGATAAATGTTTGAGATGATGAATATGCTAATTAACCTCATTTGACCACTCTACATTATACATATGGAAGCATTACAATGTATTCCATGAATATGTACAATTATTATTTGTCAAGTAAAAAAATGAAATTTTAAAAGTAAAATCATTACTTAAATATATATATATATATACATGTATGTATATAATATAGAACTGATTGTCCTGTAAACACACTTTGGGAAATACTGTTGTAGGAAGCTCAGTGAAAGAGGTAGAGATTGGATGGAGGCCAAGTGGTTTGTTAGGAGGAGACCAGGCTGGTGGCCAGAGAAATGTAAAGGAAATGAGCATCAGAGACCCTCTACAAAAGCCTTTGGCCTTTGGATATTGTGAATGGAGAGGTGAGAAGATTAAAAAACCTAAATTTTCTAGCCCCGCCATGGTGATGTGAGTGACGTAAATGGGGCAGTCTAGTGGTACAAACTTTCTCAGACTTCAGTGGCTGATATTTAACAAAAAAGAGGAAATTGTACAACATCTTGAAGAG
The DNA here is from genome assembly GCA_963575035.1 of Avahi laniger. Classification (NCBI taxonomy): domain Eukaryota; kingdom Metazoa; phylum Chordata; class Mammalia; order Primates; family Indriidae; genus Avahi; species Avahi laniger. Next base: position 30,980 of record CAUYSK010107551.1, on the reverse strand, counting down.
TGGAAAAATTTGAAAACACTGTAAGTTGAATGACCCAGTCCAATTGGCCATATTACCTACATCATTTTAGCAAGATTAAAAAGCAATTTTATGGAATTTAAACATTAAAAGATGATGAAACTTTTTGTAAAAAAATAAAGCTTATCTGTAGTTTCAGTCTTAAGCTCAAGAATTAGAGATTTTGATATTATTTTCTGAGTAAGCTGAACAACGTTTTTTTCCAAATCAATTTTTAAAAAATTTTGTTGAGTATTTGAAATACCTGGTGATCTTGTTAAAATGCAAAGATTTTAATCTAGTATCTCTGGATGGAGCCTGAGATTTTGCATTTCTCACATAATCTGAGGTGATGTGAGGTTACTGGTCCAAGGACCACACTTGGATCAAGCAAGGGGCTCAAAGATAACTGACAATAAAATGTGGAGACTCCAAATTAGAATTCCAATAGAAATTATTTTTCTTCTGTCAAGTATTTATTGTTTTGTTTCTTTTATATATTTACCTATTTACTTTATTAATTCCTTATGCTATTCAGCTGAGCAAATGGGAGAAGGAATGATAAGGAGAAAGGCGTGTGGGTAAGAGAATTTAAATGAGATGTGAAACCTGTGGGAGGCTCCCGTGAAGACTAGCAGTATACTTTCAGAGACAGAGTTCTGCACCAGTAGGAGGTTCCCATGGCTAATTTATAAGTTTTACAGGGGAAAGGGAACGTTTTATCGAGATATATTTTTAACATTTTTTTCATTCTGTGTTCTTTATTTAACTGTTAATTTTATATATGCTGTGGGCTGAGAGGTATGAATAAGATTTCTTTAAATAGCAATGTTATCTGAAACTAGCTACACAAGTTTTTAACAGAATCTTCTTTCTCTATCATATTTTGTTATTTCAATAAATTCATTCTCTAAGGAAGTTTTCCAATACTATTTTCTTCATCTTCATATGTCAGTACCTTTTTAGTTCTTACAGTATGAGCTGATGTTTAAGACATAGGAGAAAGAAAGAGTATCTTTGCAATTCATTTACATTTAGAACACAATAGAAAAAGGGAAGCAGCAGTTTCCATTGGTTTTTAGATATATCTTTGTTACTTTGTGGAAACAAAAGCAAGGAGATTTAAATAATAAAGTTTTGAAATTCTGGTGGTTCCTAAAATAGCAATGATGAAAACATGAGCTCTACCCTTTCATTTTTCATAACATGGTCCTAATGACTATATCTGGCCATTTTAACCCAGAGGTCCACCTTAAAATTAATAAGGGGGTAATAAAATTAACTGTACATTTTTAAAGTCTCATGTCACTACAGGATGTTATACATAAAACAAGTTCTCATTTTACTTTTAAAATATGACCATACCTTTATTATACATACAGTGTATTTTTCAGGAGATTTATGAGTAAACTTTCTATTATATTATTAGTCAGCCATAGCTTCCTCTATGGATTAAAGAATTAAAATGTTAATGGGAAATTCATGGCTCAGGAATTAGAAAGTTTCCTTTTTCCTCCTGAGTATATATTTGGCTCTTTTCAATATCCCGACCTAGAAAATTCATTAGGTTTGCATTAACAAAGTGAGCAATGTATATTAACTTTCTTAGTCTAGAAAAAACGGTAAGAAAATTAACAACTCTTGAGCATCTCCAATGTCCCAGGTATTATTCCAGGCACTTTCACTAAGTCTCCTTATAAAACGACTGCAGTCTAGGTCTTCACATTAAAGAATTATAGAATAACTCTAAATAGCAGAGTAAAAATACTATTAAAAATTCAGTTTATTGTAACATGTAATTGCTGTGTTCCTCATGTGAAATTTAACAATTGATTAGGGAGTCAAGAACTGAGAAGGAAGTCCATGAAGGACGGGGCTTTACCAGCTCCCCCTTCTAAGACTAGACCATTGCCAATGGAAATGAGAATTTTGGGTTAACTGAGATCCTCATTTCCCTCCAAGAGACTATTGTATTTTATGCTTCCATTTCTTATATCCAAAGGCAACTGAAGGAGGCACAGATCCCTGCCTTAGTTGGAATATTTCTTTAATACTTGACTTGAATTTCCAACCCCTTTATTCAAAAACACTTCATGTTGGAGCAACTCTGTCTTTAAGAGATGATTTAATAAAGGAATTAATAACTATAGGAAAATTTTAAAAGAAAGAATTTCATCTAAGATGGCAAAGTTACCCATCTGCTATGAAAATATATGGGAAATTGAAAATAAGAATACTTGAACAAAACTAAAACAGTCTGAAAAAGCAGATAAAAGAATGAGAATATTAAAAATGCATCTGGAAATCTTATAGCCAAAGAATTATTTTGCAAATATTTCTGTTCCTTCCCATTGAGAATCATTACAGTAACAAAAAACAAGAAAGAAAGAAAGAAAAGAAGAAGAAAGAAAGAAAGAAAAAAGGGGAAAAAAAAACGTCTTTGGAGGAAACCTAACAGTGAACCTGTGCTTGTTTTCCTAATTGTTTTTTACTTTTTCCACAGAATCCCATCAGATTGCTGCACTTCAATCTTGAGCACTCATAGTCTTGTTTTGTCTGGTTTATTAGCAAATTTACAATAAAATGGTTATTGTTTTTAGATTTTACCAAAACATATGCATGCCAACATGAGTAAAATAATGGATTGTTCAGAGTAGGAAAAAAATATTTGTACTTATGTTCATTTTTCCCTTTTATGATTAGATTTTGAATTCTCTCCTAATCTGTGAATTATTCTTATACTATATAAACATTACCTTACTCCTCTACTAAATTGCTCTTTTTGTCTCACTTTGATTACTAAAATCTAATTTATTTCACATATAACTTTGCAAATCATGATCAAAATTTGTTTTATGAAAACCTATTGTTTGCCAGCAATCTCAGAAAATACATTAGAATTTTCAATGTATATGCCAGCAAAACAGCACAATGGCAAATTACTAAATATGATTAAAAGAAAAAGACTGAAATAATAATATACCTGAGCATCACCAATGTCCCACGGTAGACTGTGGGAAGCACCTGAAGTCTATAATTTCATATAGTTCTCATTATATTAGCCTTGAGGTGGATTCTATTGTTATTATTTCATATTTCCAATGGAAATCTTCTTTTAGTTCATTTTCAAGAAAAATGTTTTTTGTAAAAATTTACAATTTTTTAATGTAAAAACAAATCAAATAATTCATAAAGATGCAAGGAAGAAAGCAAAATATCTCCAAAATCCCACCACTCAGAAAAAGGTTTGCTGAAAAATACTCCAGAAGTGTCTTTTTGTATGCATACAAATGGAGGGTGCTGCTATGTAGTACAGCCACACAGACAGATGGTAGATACGGATAGATTGGTGAATAGATTATATAGGTGAATATATAGAGATAATAACAGGTAGTTAAAACCCAGCTAATAGTGTGAAAAAATAATACGCTTTCTTCCTTATCTTTTCGTATACATAATCAACCAAAGGCATTTATGTATCATAGAAGTGCTGAGGCTAGGATAACTGAAGAAATGCAAAGAAAAAGGAAGAGTTACCTCTTCAGCATCTAATATTCAATTTGGATTTTAAGAAGCCTTTCATCATGAAAGAGAAGGAGATTATGTTATATATTCTTTTACCTTCCTTTTAATACATCAAGAGCTAAACCATAGAGTTTTACAAATATGATTTCCATATAGGAAGAAGTCCTAGATAACCTTCATCTTGGTAACGTCACTGGTTAACTCTTAGTCATCACCTGATACATGAGTAAATGATTTTAACTACTTAACAAGTTTGTAATCATAGTTACCTTGCATGGAGAGAGAGGTTTTTCCTTAATTTCTTGGAACTCGTTTATGTTACTGTTATGATATATATTACACATCATATTTTTACATAGCCACATTGTCTTTTAAAGTTTCTGTGTTTATATTATGTCTTCTTAGTGGAAGACAGGTAGTTGTTACTCTTCTTACTGAGTTATCAAAGTCTACAGTGCTAAAAATAACTTAAATAATAATATCGATTGCTTGATTAATAATGCTTTAGGTCAGTATAGAACCTTTAACTTTTCAAAATGTTTCATGAAACATTATAAATCCTTTTTCACAAAAATCTTTAGCTACAAAGATAACAGATTCTTTAAAAATTAAATTCTCATTTTGTGTAGAAAAAAAATTGTGTTGCAAATAATAACAGTGACTTTCCTCAGACCATTAAGCTAGCAGCTGGTTGGTAGCTAAGAACAAATTAGATCAGTTCTCCCAATCCCCATCCCAGTCTTACTTTCATTAACCATCCCTTGGAAGTTCTCGCTGGACAAGTTTCTTTACTTTGGGATGAAGGTAAAAAGTGTCACTCAAACAAGCACTGCATGGCAAGAAGATCTATCAGGGCTAAGCCATTCCTTCTGATTGTCTGGGTAAGGTCATCAGTGATCACGTAAAATGAATGTATATGATCAACATTTCCTAATAAGATCATGAACCACTTGGACCATGTTCCTCCTTGTAATTTCTTTCACTGCTGAACCTTGCCATCTGTAATTTTCTTCTGTACAGGCCTCCACACCAATGCACTGATCTGACCTGTAAATACAAACACATTTTCTGGTTATGGTAGCTCTAGAATAATCTATCTCTCTGCCAAATTGTTCATTCCTCAGACATCACAATTGTGTCCAGTCCAATAACAAAAACCGGACATCAAAAATATCAATATATTTTATATTTTCAAATGAGTAAAGGAATCCTTTTTAAAACATTCCTTCTGAGTCAAGAATTCAAAACGCAAAACAGTGATGAGTAGTGAAGAGATAGTTTAGAGATCCACAAGCCCTTATTGCATCACATACTGAATCATTTCTTAGTCCATTTACAGTAATATAGGCTTTCTCCAGCTTGCTCCACCAAATTTTCCAGCCTCTGCCCACTACCCAGTTCCAAAATCATGTCTACATTTTTAGGTATTTGTTATAGCAGCACTTCTCTTCTCAGTATCAATTTCTGTCTTAGTTCATTCCTGCTACTCTAAAAAAAAATACCTTAGATTTGGTAATTTATAAGCAACAGAAATTTACTTCTCATAGTTCTGGAGGGAAGTCCAAGATCATGGCACCAGTAGATTCAATGTCTGGTGAGGGCCTATGCCATAGATGGCATCTTCTAATGACATCTTCACATGGCAGAGGGGGCAAACAGGCTGCCTCAAGCCCTTTTATAAGGGCACTAATATCCTATTCATGGGGGTTCCCAAAGGCCCCACCTCTTGACATTACCATCTTGGGAGTTAGCCTTCCACATACGGATTTCGGAGGAACACAGTCATTCGTACCATCACAACTTCATCCTTAAGAAAAGGATGTTGTTTCTAGAGTTTCTATTCTTTAGTTTGCATGTAATTTTCTTAAAAAGATTAGGAAAATGGAAGAAGCTCATAATATTAAATAAAAAATTCAGACAAGAAATAATGTGTAAAATAAAACATTTTACAGTATCTTAGAGCTTAAGTTCAAACTACTACAAGAGCTGGTTTATAGATTCTGTCTATAGCTAAGCTTTTTTTATTCTTTTGTATGGAAAAGAATTAATCACACTTTAATAAGTAGAAGTAATGGGAAATAAAATATGAATTTAGAATCTCAAAGACAAACTGACAGACTTTTTCTTTATAACAAAATAAAATACTTGAAATATCCCCTGCCAAATAAATGACTGTGAAACAATGAGAGAGACTGAAAAGAGGAAGAAGGTTAGGGTCAAACTGAAGGAAAAGAAATGAAAAAATCTGTTATAATAGTATAATGTGCTCCTTTATCATCTTAACACATTATAAACTTTTAAACGATGCTCAGGCTGGTTTTATGCATACTCCTCTTGATCTTGCCTCATGTTTTGTTGTATTTGAAAAAGGTTTTTCTACTTTAAACCTCTACATATCAGGCTAGGGAAGTCTGACTTAAGAGTACTTATTAGAGCATTTCACGCCTATTTTATTACATTTAAACTACCTTGAAATCATTGGAGTGCCTCAGTTAGGTTTCCCTTGAACTTAACCATCTTACAAATCACATAGAAGTCTTTTCCAAAGGCAGTATCTTTTTCAAAAGTACCACCTCAGGTCAGCTTATTAGCTACAATGACCACTTCAACTAGATGACAATATAAGGGAATAGAGGTCTCAAGCATACTGGAAAGTTTTTGATGATTTAATCATTCTATTATATGGTTTTTGTAGTGTTTTATTTTTTTCAAGCTTTCTCTTGGTCTTCCATTCTCAGGATCTAATAGGGCTTTAGCCTAACGTCTAGAACTCTCCAGCAGCATTTACATTTCTTTTTGTGAAAACTGGTAGAAGGAAGGAGGGTGCCTCTCATAGAGTGATAATGGGCAATAGCTCGTCCACTCCAAGCTCTTCTGTTGTGGGATGCAACAGCATTTAGCATCTTCGCTCCAATTTCACTCAAGCCACTCAAAATAATGGGGACATTTGCACTTCTACCACCATTCTAGAAACTTTAGAGGCCACATTGCCACATAAAATTTCTGGTTTAATTGACAAACAGCATGAAGCTTGAAGATTTTTCTCTGAATTTTTATGCTTCCCTGATTGCTTCATAACTGAAGACATCCAGAAGTCAGTAAACAGTTCCAATATTTTTATGGTCAAAATCATCTTTATGAAAAAAATCTGTACATTTCTATATGTGTATATTTAAGTACAGAAAATTTAAAGCTAGAAGCTATAGCAATCCCAGTTTAATGTAAGCGAGGAAATTGATCATTCTTACCATCTTTTTTTGAACTCTATTCTAGGATTTTCAAATGCCTGATGGACTTGAACTCCAATTGCCCTACAGTCCATCAACCTCAAGCAGGTAAAAGCTGAATCTCATCTGTCGCCACAGAAGTTACTATAACGCTTTATCAGTCAAGGTCCAGTAACTAAGTCAAAATCACACTAGATATTTCAACAGGAAGATTTCAATATAAATATGTTGTATAGATATTGAGGAGTAAAACAAATATAGTGGCCAAAATCACTAGCTTCCTGGAAAGCACCAGGGAAAGGGGCTTGAGTGGAGCTGAGTTTACAGAAGTTAGTGGTTTGTAGGGGAAACCCACGGACTCAGATCTACAAGGAGGGGTGCTGCCCTGATATTGCTGGTATACCAGGGGTTGGGCCGGGGGCAGGAGGCAGAGTTGAAACTCAGACCTCTGAGGAGGAGAAACTTCCAGGCTGCTACTGGTACCTCTGAGGAGTCACAGTGAAGTATGTTCTTGGAATGAAACAAAAACAAAAACAAACCACCAGTTGGAGACTGAAACTAAAAGCTGCTGTCGGGGTGAAGGGATTTTACTGAGAAGACTAGTGTAATAGGAAGCACAGAGAAAGACTCAAATCCTGTCTCTCCTTCTGCCTTCCAATTTCCTTCCATCTTCCCCACTGGCAAAGCCTAACAGGAAGGAGCCAGCTGGCAAGAGAAAAAATGCAGTTTTCAGTGTAGTAGTCCCAGCGTCACAAAGCAGAGCATAGAAAGGACGTCAAGTTGGGATATAATAGCTCTTCTCACCTTATCTACAAACTGCAATCTCTATTCATCCCTCAAGGCTCAGCGAGGAGATCCTTCCCTCACCACACAGATAGGGATAGGGAAGTACTCCTTTCTCTGTGCTCATGTGTGTTTTGATTAGGGGCAACGGACATAATCCTAAGAATCACACACACACACACAAAGGATAGATGAATAATAAACTTATGAAAAAGATTTTCAAGCTTGACATATTAAGAATCAAATAAACATATAAGAAAATAGATCTCACCTATCAGACTGCAGAAAAAAAAAGTATCAGTAATGCCAATGCCATCTGTGATCAAGGATTTAGTAAAAAAGGTAGTTACTAAAATGTAAAGTGCAATAATCTATCACATTGTTGTAATAATCTATTCTCTGATATTCCCCATAACAATATGAACCTCTAAAGGTTCATAGCAGCAGAGGTGCTTAAGAAAGATGTTGTTGAATTAAAGAATAAAGGCAGTTACAGGAACTTTCTGAAGTCAGAGGGCAAGTAGAGGAGACAGTATGAGAATCCTGGATTCTTGGATTTCATGCTAAGAGTCTTGGCACCAAACCACCCCGGTTTAATGTCCCTGCTTCTTACATGCAACAAACAGATCTCTCAGAAAAGAGATTTAAAAGTTTTATTAATTTTTTAAAACTATGGAAATGTATAAAAAACAAAACAAAAATAAGCCTTATCATTTGACCATGCAGATAATCTCAGTTGACATTTTTAATAAGTAATAAATGTGCATAGTTAGAAAAAAATAAAGCCCTTTAGAAAAGCACAAAATAAAAATATAAAAACCTTCTTTTTTCCATCCCCAGTACATTTAGAGAAAAATTTTTGGTTGCAATTTTAAAGATTTCAAATGTTAAGAAAAGCTTACTCCAGATATAAAGCTATAGCTTCTCTGGTTGGTTCAACTTTTTATTTTCTGTCTATATTACATTGAATTGTACTCCTAGACACCATATTGCCTCCCAAACCATTATGTTATCATGGCCCATGACACAGTCACATTGTAAAACTGGAGAGGCCTTCCATAATACGTAATTTAATTCTTTTATTATGGATATGGAAAAACTAAGACCCAGAGAGTTTATGTAACTAGTCTAAGCCCCAACACTAATAACTAACATAGCCACTAATAGAATTCCAAGCTCCTGCATTTCTATCCGTGGTGAATATCTTATCTCCAGTTCAAGAAATGAATAGAGAAATTAACTAAAAATGTATATCTTAAACCTAATAACAGATAACCCGTGATTATTTTACTTCAATCCAGTACGAATTTTTAGACAAAAGATTGTACTTCCTAACACTTGTGCAGTCCTAATGTTAGAACTATTCAAGCAAAAAAATTCACATCTCACCAGGTGTTTCACATGAGTTTGACAACTGTTTTTAAAACATTGCTAACCCCTTAAGCTTGTATCCTAACATAATTTGTGTTTGTGCAACCCATTACAAATAGAAACAGAATATTCTCTAAATATTAGACTCAATGAGAATTTCCTTAGCAATATCTCAGCCGCACATGCCCAGGGATGTTCATGAACAGAGACAAGAGTTCTTTTATATCAGCAATATTATAACTGAGATGCTAATGCCATGTTCTTTGGATTTCTTTGCCATCATTGAGTATCATTATTTTGACATAATGAGGGACTTGGGCAGTGGTATTGCAGGAGGGAAGAAAGACATCACTATGCTCTAGTAAATTCTTAAGAATACTAAGTGGAAAATAAATGCAAATACTCCCTAAATACATCTGTGTTTGTGGGAGTTAGGACTTAGAAATAATTGTCAAAATAAGCATACCTAGAGATAGTAATAAATTTAATCTATGTTCTTTTGAGGTTAATGTCTTCATAAAGAAACAGAGGCTTTATTAGATATTTTGCAGAAGAAAAAATACAGATGAGTCATTAAAATAGATTATCTAATAATCAGATTTACGAAATGGATCCCAATATAACAAAAAACCAAAAATGGAGACTTCCATACATTGTTACTAGAGGTACAAATTGGCTCAATTTTCTAGAAGGCAATTTAGCTTGTCTATTAATATTTGAAATGTGTATTTCCTTGATACATCAAGTCCAATGCTAGAATCTATCACAAGGAATTAATTGGAAAGTGTGCCAAAAAAAAATAATAATTTAAGTGAAAGGATGTTTATTGCATTGCTTATAACAGTAACCATCTGGATAATGTCCTACATGTCCATCAACATAATATTGGTTATTTATTTAATGAATACACAGCCATTAAAAAGAATGAGATAGACTCATTTGTATTGACAAAGAAAGATGTTAATGATCTATCATTAATTAAAAGGGAAGAAAGATAGGGAATGGCTACAGAAATACGTTTAAAACTGTTTCAAGTTTGTGTGTGTATATAGATATAGTTATACACTAACCTTGTCATTGAATAATTTTATTACTTTTTTATACATTCTGATATCGTTAAATTGTTTTACAATGAGCTTTTACTTTTATATTTATGTTTTGTATTTATAATCAGAAAATATATTCTGATTTTGGAGGAAAAAAAGACCATGCTCATAACTGCTAACTTTTTAAATTCGGTAGTGTGGGAATCACATTGTCAAGTTCCATAGGACACTGAGAATTTTTTCTCTTTTTAGCCTATATTAATATTAGCATTAAATTGTGTAAGTTGTTTTCACAGGATATAAGTGCAATATGAACAGCCCAGTTATATGACCTTATGGATTCTTGAGTTCAGTGTTAATGTTTTTCCTTCATTTGATAATCTGTAATATATGTTAAATGGCGTAGGATAAATGTATTTCTTAGTAATAATACCTAGTGCTTATGAAAATTTACCACCTGACAGATACGAGCCTAAATGCTTTAAGTGTATCAATTCATTTAATCCTCATTATATTTGCATTTCCCTGATGACTAGAGATGTTGAGCATTTCTTCATATGTTTCTTGGCCATTAGTCTATCTTCTTTTGAAAAGTTTCTGTTCATGAGCAACTCTCACACATTGCTGGTGGAACTGCAAACTAGTACAACATCTTTGAAAAGTAATATGGAGCTATCTCAAAGAACTAAAAGTAGAATTACCATTTGATCCAGCAATCCCTCTACTGGGCATCTACCCAAAAGAAAAAAACATGTTCTGTAATAAAGACATCTGCAATTGAATGTTTATAGTAGTATAATTCACAATTGCAAAGATGTGGAAACAACCCAAGTGCCCATCAATACATGAGTGGATTAATAAAATGTGATATATATGTACCATGGAGTACTTACTACTCAGCCACAAGAAACAATGGTGATCTAGCACCTCTTATATTATCCTGGATGGAGCTGGAGCCCATTCGAGAAGCAAAGTATCACAAGAATGGAAAAACAAGCACCACGTATGCTTACTATCAAATTGGTACTAACTGATCGATACTTATGTGCACATGTGGAAGTAACATTCACAGGGGATCAGGCAGGTGGGAGGGAGGAGGAAGGGATGGGTGCAGGACGCCATCTGCGAGGGGCACGCTTATAGCTCTGACTTAGGCAGTGCAAATGCAATAGATGTAACCCAAATGTTTGTACCCCCGTAAAAATTTTGAAACAACAAAAAAATTCTTATTATAACTCTAAATAATAGATGCTAATTTTACCTTTATTTTACAGATGAAAAATCTGAGATATCAGAAATTTAAGTATTTTGTTCAACATTGCAGAGCTAGTAAGTAGTAGAATTCAGTAATTAATCTGATACCTGAGTCCAATATTAGTGCTTTCTTCTTGGAATATTTGGTATCCCTTGCTTGATTTATGCTTTCACTAGGGGAAAAAATATGTTATATTTGTAAAACTACTTTCTGGAAATGATATAAACCAAGAAGCTTCTGAGAATCTTCTCTTCTTTTTGCATTTAGCTAAACACTGGCGTAAGAGTTAAATGTGGATTTAGAATGAACCAAGCCCTGTAGAGATAGAAAAGCCCTGAGAAAGCTCACTTTCCTGTGATGGAATGAAATGCCTAGTCACTGCAACACAACCTGGAGGAAGGGGAGAGCCTAGGAGTGTGAGGGTCACTGCAGGGAGGACGGTGTTAAGAGAACAGAATGGAAAACGTCTGCCTGAGATGAACAAAGGCTTCAGGAAGGTGGTGATACAGGAGTCAATTCTCGAAAGACTGATATTATTTATACATTTTATTGTTTTATTCTGAATATTAAAAATATATTCAATATAGAAAACTTAGAAAGTACAGAAAATCATTAAAATGACAATAAAATCACTGCATTCAGAAATGATTATATTTCTGGGTATTCTCGGCTGGGTATAATTTCAGTTGACAGTGATCAGAGTAGAGGCAAATTTGGTAAAACAAAGGCAGAGAAGTGGGAAAGGTAGGATTGTATTCATGTGAGCTATATAAATTAACTGGAACAGAAGGAAGTGGAAAGTAAATCTGAAGGAGTAGATGAAAGATGTCACCATAAATGGCCTCAAATGTAAGGGTTGGGGTAAGCAATGGGGAGCCATTGAAGGTTGTAGCACAGGAAAGGATATGTTTGAAGCTATGTTTAGGAAAGATGAACGTGGTGGCAACATCAGGAAAAATTAAAGAAGCCAATGATGGGAGTTTAGAACATTTGATAGTTTATTGTAGAAATCTAGGGAGAAAGTTATGTATGTAAATCTTGAACTAAAGAAAAAATAAATACAATAGGGAAAATATAGGACATGTAATTGTAGAGATAATAAAGTCTTAAACATCTTGCCTAAAATGACAAAATCTATGTGTGCAGTTTTTATTATCTTTCATTCTATTTTTCTGGTTTGTGGACAGCTGGAATTTTGCAATATTATAAAACATCAACTTTGACAACTGTAAGAGTGGTTAACATCTTACTTATTAAGTTGGTCTACTTTTGGAACAAAATAAGTAAGACAAACAAGAATCAGTTACCTTCACAAAGAACCTACATTACAACCAGATCAAATTTTCACAAGGATTTGAACAAAGGCCCTCATAAATCTAAATTTTTGTCAAAAATAAAATAAATGGGTTATAAGGATTTATCAAATGTAAATCTTTTACATGACTTTAACTGTTGAATTAATAACAGTTTATATTATATTGCCTATAAATTATATGACATATGCATAGATGATCCAACAAGTCATTTCTACTTGAACTCAATTAAGGGGGAAATAATGTCATGATGACAACAGTTTAATACTGTCTCTACCTACACTAAATAATTGTCTTAGTTTGCTTTGCAATTTTAGGTATTTTCTATGTTACTTTTTTTCCATGACTAGTGTTAGGTCATATTATAATTGCTGTTGAAGATAAAAGAAACATTTAAGAGCAGTTAGATGAGTTATTTGTGTTTTAGGAACTCTGTCTCCTTTTCCCAGATCCATCACCAAGAAATATACTTCATTTTTCTAATTTCTACTGTAGAAATAGAAGTTGAAAGAATTGTATAAGTTGAAGAAGATGTAGAAATTGAATTGAAGTCTTCATCCATGTGTGTATTTATATATGCATTATTGACACATCTTAAATGTATATATAGTATAAACACAGAAAAATTTTCTGCTAAATTTTGCACAATATATTTGTAGTGAATGGCTTCCAGATCCCCATGCAATCCTTATGGCACTGCTTCCTGCCACCTTTAGTCAATGATTGATTAGTGCTGAAGTAGGAAAGCCCAGCTCCCTTGCCTTAAGTGGGGATAACTCTGAGACACAACTTATATTTCTGAGTTCCCCTGTGGAATCTTCCTGTCGTGACTGTACATGGGACTTTTCCTGACGTGGTACCCTCCTTAGTTTCTCCCTCCTTGTCCTGCATCCCACCATTTCTTGCCGTTTTCTCCTGGAAGCATGTAATAATCTTTTGTACGTGATTCTTCTTCTCAGAGTCTGACTCTGGAGAACCCAAACTAATACACTGTAACCTAAGAAACAAAAATGAACCAGTATAAAGTATACTGAAAATGCATTTTATTTCTTAAAAAACCAAGCCATGGATATGACAATAGCAACTAGACCACTGGAGAAATACCTGAATAATTATAGATATAGTAATAGTTTTTAAATGGGCTTTTCCAAAAATATTTTCATATCAAACTTAAAAGGAGCAAAAATTCAATATTATGTGGTTTATCCTTTTGATAAAAATAATAGCTGCCATTTGTTGAATTCTTACCTCCAACTGTCATTGTTCTCACATTTTTGCTTTTTATGCCATTTAGTCCTCATAACAAATTCTATGATGGAGGCATTTTCTTTATTTTTCACATGAGTAGCATGTAGCTCTGAGATCACACAGCTTAGCAAATAGCTGAAACAAGATTTAAACCCAGGTCTAATCATTCACTAAAGCTCATAATCCTTCTACTTTGCTTCCTGTATTGTTCTTCTGTAAGAGCACCCTGCAAGAGAGTGGGTGACTCTGTTCACTGACTTATTACTGACTTTACTCTGATGTTGACAGGACGTGGTAAGGTAATACTTATTTAATCACTTTCACCAAAGGACTTACTCTTTGCTAACACAAACTATACCATTCCAATTACTTCAAAGGGTTAAAAGAAGTTTTCTCAAGTCTTGTATTTTAAGAACCTCAACATTTGTCTGTTTCTGATTATGTCATGGGAGTGTCCATTAAGGAAATCATCAACAACTTGCTTGACCAGCTAGTGCAGAAAAGACAGCAATAAACCATTATGCAAGCACTGAGTCTAGACAGGGCTATTACACTCTATACCCCATGGTTCACATATAACTACTTACATTGTTTAGATAATAACCCTGGCTAACTATTTTTCTGTGGTGGTCATTTCTGGCTTCTAAAGTCTGATCAGCTTATTTGATTCCTATTACCACATGCTATCAGGAAGCACATTCAGTTATAATATTGTATCTTTTATCTGTAACAACCGTGAGGAAAATCAAGAATGTCCACACAAGGGTGGCACAAGAAGTTGGAGTCATTTAGCTCTTTGTGGTCAGATACAGCAACATATAATTCATGTCAATCTTTGACACTGAAAGTAGTATAACTCTAGTGGATGGCATTGTGTTTGGCCTCACAAAATAAAAATACCATCTTCACATCCCATGAGCTCTTCCTTTAACTTTGCGGAAGCAAATGCTTTTTCATCTGTGGAATAATGCTATATTTGGTGTACGATGCTAAGTGTTTTCTGTGTATTTTACCTTAGCAATTATTTGGGTGGTGAGATTCAATTTAAGAATGGATGCTAATGAAGTTAAGGCATGATTTATTGAAGACAGGAAAGCTGAACGTTTCATCTGTATCTGTAGATTTCTTTGAGAGCATCAGAAGTGATTCATTTCCAACTCTTTCTGTAAACATGGACGATAACTGGATGCTGTTATGGGCTGAACTGTGTCCTCCTAAAAGATGTTGAGACCTAATCCCAGTACCCATGAATGTGACCTTATTTGGAAATAGAGTCTTTGCAGATGATCAAAATAGGATAATATCATTAGAAGGGGCCCTAATCCTATACCATTGTTCCCTTACAGAAAGGAGAAATTTGGACACAGAGACAGACATGCACATAGGAACATAGGAAGAGCTCCATGTGAGGATGAAGGCAGAGATCAGGGTGATGTGTTTACAAGTCAGTGATGTCAAAGATTACCAGCAAACCATGAGAAGCTACAAGAGAGATATGGAACAGATTCTCTCTCAAAGATCTCAGAAGGAACTAACCAACCCTTCAGACTTCTAGCCCCCAAAACTGTGAGACAATAAATTTCTGTTGCATAAGTCACCCAGTTTTTGGTATTTTGTTATGGCTGCCCTGAGGAACTAATAGAGATGTAAAAAATAAAATTTAATTATTCCAATTCCTGTATATGAATTTGGACTATGTCAACTGCCAGTGGCAGAAACTGAAGAACTTTGACTTTTTCAGGGCCTCAAATTAGTATTTTCCCCATCCCTCAGGCTGCTTTCTTCTGTGTTGGCTCCATTCTCAGGAAGGTGCTTCGCTGCTAATGGCCAGACTGCTGCCAGAACTCCCTTTTTATTGCCTTTGTACGATGTGATCCTCAACCTTTCCAATTATATATCATTAAGTATGTCTTTATGTGGATATCTTATCTCTCTAATAAGTTTCAAAATTATCTCTTTATAGATATACTATATAAACAATTATTACCCAATAAACATCAGTTGTCAACAGTGATGTCAATAGTAATTGCCAATTTTTCAAGGAAATTGTCTGAAACTTAGAAGCATGTATAAGAAAAAGGAATTTTCTTTGTACCCACTTTATGAGATAAAAAAGTCAGCATTATTATCTTGATGTCATAGAAGTGAAAGCAAGTTGAGTTAGATGAAATAGTTTCCTTCAAATTACCCCAAATGTTCAAGATAAGATGGTCAATCAAGAGGTGGTGCCTGAATACGAACCAAGTTTTTCTAGCTCCAAGCTCAATATTTAAGTTATTTATTCATCACTGTAAAAATATTATTGGGGCTGGGCACGGTGGTTCATGTCCGCAATCCCAACACTCTGGGACGTCGAGGTAGGATGGTCATTTGAGACCAGGAGTTCAAGACCAGCCTAGGCAACATGGCAAGACCCTGTCTCTAGAAAAAATATAAAAAAATTAGTTGGGCATGTTGGTGCAGGTCTGTAGTTCCAGCAACTTGAGAGGCCGAGATGGGAGGATGGTTTGAACTCAATAGGCTTGAACTCAATAGTTCAAGGCTACAGTGAGCTGTGATTAGGCCACTATACTCCAGTCTAGGTGACAGGGCGAGAGCCCATTCATAAATATATATATATAGATATAGATATATATACATATATATATATTGCACTTTTAATATGAAGGATACAAAGGTGAAGATAAAGTTATGGCTCTCAAAAACTTCAAAATATTTTGAAATTAACAAATATATAAGTAATTACCCTAAATCTGCCTCCATTGTGCCACAGGGTTTTTCTGACATATAAAGAGTTTTTATTAATGACAATATGAATTAAATACTAACTAGGGAGGTGTTACGTACTTTGTCTTCCTGTACCATATGACCTTGAATGCATACTCCAGTTTTATTGAGTGAATATGGAACTACTGGGGACAACAAAAAATTCGGTCAGTTCCGAGGCCAGGACTTCAGAGCCTACTTAGAATACTGGGATGCGATTCATTTGATCCATAGTGTGAGGTGGGTAGTGCTAGGATAATGTAAATTTAATAAATCAATTTTTAAAACATATTTAATTCAAAACTTTCTAGCACTTGCACTAGAGTCTTTAACATATATACCTGGAGAGAGAGAAAGCATCTTCTACATCCAGCCGAGATTTTTTATCCTTTTAAGAACTCAGATATAGCTCGTCAATCTGGAAGAGCAATTATTGTTCTTGTACAAGTATGGAGTATATAAGCAGGAAGTGCTTAATAGTTGTCATATTTTCCTACCTGCTTTCTGTACTCCAAATATACAGCTTGATAAAAGAGAAAATGTTCAAAAATACCTTAGGTTTGAAGAGTGCTTCACATAACCAAATGTAATTCTTTCCTTGGCTCTTAGGGTGTTTTCCAGAGTTTGATATACAGACTTCATCTCCTAGGTACTGGAAAAATCAGTAGCTGAATGTCTAAATCATAATAAAAATATTGCAGTTGTGTTGCTGACAATAGCACCAGTATATTTTAGTGAACTATGTCTCATTCTCTGCAAATGAAGGAATTGAAAAGTACATAAACTGTTTTTAAAATTGCTCATTTTAGTGGGGGAAAATACTGTACCAACCACTTCTGCACACACCATCCTCCTCCATCAGTGAAAACCAAATGAAGTTCATATGCAGGGTTTGTGAGCCTGGGTTTGACAAAGCGGCCAGGAGAGATGAGTGAGTTCAGGCAATCAGGACTGAGAGAATAGTAGCTGATCAAACGTTCATCTCCCTCTCTTACCTACCTTACATTATTCCCACCCTCCTTGTCACTATTCTTTCAAGATGGTCACAAATTCACACCAAACTCACTGAACTCACCTTACGAGTTTTTTCTCACTTTACCCACTATACGTGTATGAGAAAATGCACAAAGCTAGCAAAACTTTTTAAAATAATATATGTATGATTTTGTTCAGTGTGTGATGATCAAGATGTCCTTGCATGTGTCTACCTAGTTTTATTTAGGCCTCTCTCTTCTCTCCTTTAGCTCTGTGTTTTGAAAATGTAATTTTGACATTAATTTAAAAATATGTATATTTTTTATTTTACACTTTCATATTGTGCTATTCATAAGTTTTATGGGAAAGGAATTGAAAAAAAAAAAAACTAGCCACACTCAAAATCATGAAGATTGAGCAATCCATAATCTTTCTACTAATGGAGACGCTATAATCAACAGAAATGTTACATGAAACTAATGTTCGAATTCCTTTACATTTATAGAAAGGTTCAAGACAACTGCTTTCTCATTATCAATTTTAAGTTACAAACAAGCAGATTATGAACCGTGGGGAGACCATTACTGTCTGGGAGAATTCATGTTTTTCATATAGGGATGAAATAAGAACTACATCCTGAGCTTTCTTGGAAAGAAGCCACTTGTCTTTCCCAGGGTTCTGGTGGGGTTTCCTGAGCTTTTTACTGGCAACAGTCAAGTGTTGTTTATGGGACAATGCCAAGGCGCCATGGGGTTGAGAAACTCTCATTTGGCTGGCAGGTCTGTCTGGCTCTCTCCTTGGTACTGGCTGCTTCCAAGGAGCTTGCTTCTCTGGGCTTTGTTTTAGCAAGCCATGCTAAAGGGGTTACCCTGTAAAGTCCTTGATGGATTAATATTCCCAAGTGAGTTCTTGGCTTTGTTACATTGACCCAACCCACCTCCCTATAAAGCTTTTCTAAATTGCCACAGCCTTGCAGCACCTAAATTCTATGTTTCCCTTGGCACTTAGCAGTTTTTGTATGACTTTGGAATACAGGTTGTGGTTTGGTTTCTTCTGAGTTTATGTGCCATTTGAGAGTAGGCACCTGCAAATATCCTTATCCCTAGAGCACCCAGGTTGTAGTAAGTCCTCAAAAATACTGTTTCATGATAGCAGTGTTTCCCTGTCTTCTTCCCAGGAAGAGAAACATAGAGTTTTTAAATTA
The DNA here is from genome assembly GCA_963575035.1 of Avahi laniger. Lineage (NCBI taxonomy): Eukaryota > Metazoa > Chordata > Mammalia > Primates > Indriidae > Avahi > Avahi laniger. The sequence continues at coordinate 12,270 of CAUYSK010107551.1, read as the reverse complement.
TAAGATTCTGTCATATCCGGACAATGTTTAAGATCATAGATTTCGATATGTGGCAGACAGTTGACAAGTATATTATTTTTATCTTTCTCTTCCTTTTCTGGAAATTACAAAATACCTCCTATTATTCTCTGTCTCTCTGTCTACCCTCCCCGTTTTCTCTGTCTTTATCTCTATCGCACATATACATACACACACAAAGTAATACAGGCCTCACAGTTTCAAACAAACACACATTGTCATAGTTTAATAGGATCCTACTTCCCAGGATATGAGGTAGCCTATCGCTTCTAGGCTGTAAACCTGCACAGCATGTTACTGTACTGAAAGCTGTAGGCAATTATAACACAACAATAAGTATTTATATATTTAAACATATCTACACAAAGAAAAGGTACAGTAAAAATATGCTATTAAAAGATAAAAAATGGTACATCTGTATAAGGCGGTTCCATTATAATTTTATGAAATCGTTATGGCATACACAGTTCAGACTTGACCAAAACATCACTATGGAGTGCATTATTGTATCTTAAGTGTTCTGATTTCTTTCTGTTTCTTTTAGACAACTAAACCATGTTTGATATACCCAAGAGGTGTCTGTTTCTGGTCTTTTTGTAAGTCTTTTCCTTCCATTGAAGTGGTGATAACATCATCTGCATGCTTTCACATATATTTGAAATTGAAATGGCCCCTGGAAAAGCCTAGGTCTCTTGACTCATTTTCTGTACTTATTTATTTAGTTATTTATTTTGAGACAGGGTATTACTCTGTTGCCCTGAGTAGAGTGTCATGGCATCAGCCTACCGCATAGCAACCTTAGACTCCTAGGCTCAAGCGATCCTCCTGCCTCAGTCTCCCGGGTAGCTAGGGCGACAGGCACGAGCCACCAGGCCCAGATAATTGTTCTATTATTAGTAGAGACTCTTGCTCAGGCTGGTCTCAAACTCTTGACGTCAAGCAATCCTCCTGCCTCGGTCCCCTAGAGTGCTAGGATTACAGGCGTGAGCCACCACAACCAGCCTTCATTTTCTGTACTTTAATTGTAGTTTTATGGTTCTGCTTCCTTAATGAGATTGTGAACTCCTTGATGTCAAGAACAATGTATTTCTTCTCTTTGTTCCCAGCATCTATTAGAATACCTGGCACATCCTAGTAAATGCTGTTATTTGAATGTAATGAAACTGAAATGACACTGTCAAGAGAGATAGGATAAAACCCACCAGCTGCATACACACACACACACACACACACACACACGCACACATGCACTCACACAAACCACACCCACCTGGCATCTTCAGTGAAATGGGGAACACCAGTAAAGCGGTGATTCACAAACACAGAAGAGTCATCTCCTACAGCAGCCACTCCACTTTCCTCAGTATGTCAAAAATATTATCATATTACACATGATGTATGGTTGGAAAAGTTTGGGAATCCTGATAATATGCTGGGTGAACAAAACCTATGAGCATCATTTTAATGGAGAAAATGATATAAGCACATAAGAAAACTGACTTGATCCAGCAGTGACTGGATTTGTTTTTTCAGGGGAAGAATGAAACCATGTGCTTCTGAGCTTTGAGCTTTTGACTGTCTGTCACTTGCTTTGCTCGGAAAACTTAAGATTTATTTTACAAGTCAAGGTATTCCATAAACCTTCTTGGGATTGTCTCTATTTCCCTGAAATGATCATTCAGTTCAATAAAGATCTATTTAATGTCATTTGAGGTGCCAGAAACCATGTTCATGGTGCTGTTTGAAATAATTCCGATCTAATTATTGATAGAAAATCTTTACTAGACATGACGGTTAATTTTATGTGTCAACTTGGCTGGACTATAGTACCAATTGTTGGTCAAACGCAAGTCTATGTGTTGCTGTGGAGGTATGCTTTATTGTGGCTAAAATTTAAATTAATAGATTCTCGGTAAACAAATTACTCTTTATAATGTGAGTAGGCTTCATCCAATCAGTTGACAGGTTAAGAGAAAAGACTGAGGTCTCTGGAGAAGGGAGGAATTCTGCCTCCAGACTGCCTTTAGACTCAAGGCTGCAATATCAACTCTTTCCTAGGTCTCCCGCCTGCCAGTCTACCCTGCGGATTTCAGATTTTCTAGTTCTCACCCTCTCGCAATCAATTCATTAATCTCTCTCTCTCTCTGGATAGTCCTAATACTCCAGACAGTAACATTTATTGTGTGTTTGCTATGTGTGAGTTATTACTCTAAGCCCTTTTAAATATCATTACTTTTGTTTTTTTTCCAACAATGTTATGCAGCGGACATTACCATTATCTCCATCTGCAGAAGAGGAATCTAAGGCCCAGAGAATTTCAGTAACTTGCCCAAACTAAAAAATATAGTAAATGGTACAGCCAGGGCTGGATACATAATTTGGAAAACCCATGCAAAATGAAAATGTGAGGCCTCTTGTTCAAAAAGCAGGGAAAAGTGCCATTAAAAGTACTAAAACATAAAACTTTTCATTTCCTCCATGGTGTTTTTGTTAATGTCTAAGTAAAAAAAAAAAAATTAACATTTTAAGATATTAACATAAATTTTACCATTCATCTTTACATTGTACAATGTCAGTTTTAAATACAAATGTAAGAACAGTTGATCCTATATGGAATCACCAAAGTTACACAATTCATATTTCTTAGCTCATATATACGTATGTGTTTTCTTCTTACCAGAACAGTGGAAACACTGCACAACTCTTTTTATTTCAGTTCTAGAGACTCACACATTTCTTTCAACACACTGCTTTGTGCTTACTGGTGATAAAGAAAAGACTAAAAAGAAAAAAGAAAGTTTGGGTTGTCCTTTATCTTTATTTCTTTTTATGCCATATTTTTAAGCATGAGTGGTTGGGCTACTGAACGGGCATAATGGGCATAAGGAAGAATATGATAGAGTTTCTTGATCATCCATGTTTCTTATAAAGCCATTGCTTTCTTTCTGCATACCAAGAAAATTCTGCTTCAAAGGAAAACATGCCCCTCAGGGGCATCAGTGACCCCATTTTCAGTCTTAGACAACATGCTTTGTAATCACTTTGAGTCTCACTGAACGCTCCTGGGGTGTCTACTGGAATTCCGCATTCGTGGGGCATTGTGAATGCTATATGCAAATCGGGCAGCCAGAACAATGGCCGTGCACATTGTGCACATCTCCTGGACTCATACACATGCCTCATTGTCCCATCACCTATAAAACACATGTTTAAAGAAAAAATCCTTTTAATATTTCTTACAGGGCAGGTCTACTGGCAAACAATTTCCTCCATTTTTGTTATACTCTTACATAGCCCTTATTTCTCCCTCACTTTTGAAGGATAATTTTTCAGGGTACATAATTCTAGGCTGGTAACTTTTTTTCTCTCAACATTGTAAATGTTTCACTCCACTCTCTTCTTGCTTGCATAGTTTCTGAGGAGTAGTCAGATGTAAATTTTATTTCCTCCTCTGTGGATAAGGTATTTTTCCCTCTGGGTTCTTTTCCAATTTTTTTCTTTATCTTTGATTTTTCTGAAGTTTGAATATGATACACCTAGGTGTAGTTTTTGTTTGTTTGTTTGCATTTATCCTTTGTGTTGTCCAAACTTCCTGGATCCTCCTGGTTTGGTGCTTGATATTAATTTGGGGAAATTCTCAGTCATTACTGCTTTAAATATTGTTTCTGCTCCTTTCTCCCTTTCTAATTTTTCTGGTATTCTCATTACACATAGGTTACATCTTTTGTGTATGTTCCATAGTTCTTAAATATTCTGTGCTTGTATTTTCACTTTGCTTTTCAGTTTCAGAAGTTTCTATTGTCATATCCTCTAGCTCAAATATTCTGATTCTTCTCTCAGGCATATCTTATTCCATCAAAAGTATTCTTCATTCTTATTATAATTTTTTTTATCTGTAGCACTTCTTGTTTATTATTTCTTAAAATTTCCATCCACCTGCTAATATTATCCATGTTTTCTTGCATGTTATCTACTTTTTCCATCAAATCCTTTAGCATATTAAGCATAATTTTTAAAAAATTGCTGATTTGATAGTTCCAACATTCCTGCTATATCTGACTTGATTCTGATGTTGTTCAGTTTCTTCAAACTGTGTTTTTTACCTTTTAGTATGCCTTGTAATTTTTTGTTGAAGACAGACATGAGGTATTGGGTAAAAGGAATGGAATTAAATGGCTTTTATTAATCTAGTGGTAGAGTGTTGGGGGTTGAGAAACATTTTATATCCTAAAATTAGGCCTCTGTCTTTTGGTGAGTCCCCTGGACTGTAAACTTCAGCAGTGCTTCTCAGTATTTATCCCACCTTAGGAGGTACAGGAGGGCTAGAGGGGACTAGAATTTGTATTTCCTTCCCTTATATTAGGCTCTGACAAAACTTCAACGGGCTAAGTTCTGGCAAAATAGTTTCTCCTGAGGATAGGTCTTGTTGAGAAGAACATAATCCTCTGATGCATTTCAAGATGATTTCTTCTCTCCTCCTCCTGGGATTTTTCTCTGATATTCACTGTGAAAACCTGGAGAGTTCCTGGATGTAAAATTCACAAGTGTGACACCACCATGACTGAGTTTCTCTAGTGTTTTTGTCTCTCAGACTTGTCTATACAGAGCCTCCAGTGTAATTTTTCAGTTACAGCTCTGGATTTCCTACTCTAGCATTTATTCCTATGGAGATTTCTACTCATGAGTTTCTGCTCTGGGAAGTGGTGATTCTCTGTAACCACCTATCTGTCTCTCCAATTTGAGGAGCAGAAGTTTGCCCTGTGTCCTCACTTCTCTGATAGATCTAAGAAGAGTTGTTTTTCAGTTTGTTCAGCTTTTTACTTATTGTTAGGATAGAGTGATGATTTATAAACTCCTTACATACTGGACTTCAAACAAGAAGTCCTGATTCATTACATCTTTAATGGTAAATATCTGAATTCCAAGAAAAGAATTAATACTCACATACTTTTACAGCAATAGCTATTGAAATAGAGTAAGTAAATCCTGGTCTTTGAGTAACATTAGTATAATAAATGTTTAGAGAACATATTGAGAATTTGGAAAATATTTTTACCTAGTGAGAATATTTGAATATATAAAGGTAGACATTTAATTAGAAGAAGTAGAAAAAAAGAAAATAGTGACTTCTGTACTGACTAATGCCTGAATGGTCATTTCTTTTATTTCTTATAGCTAATGTTTGAGTTTTTCATGATAGTTTTCATATATATGAAAAAGTACTATTGATGCCTTAACTCTAACATGGAGACTATCCACATGGGTTCTTTTGCTTTTAACCATCAGGGAAGGAATGTGCTATCTTTAAGGGCAAAGCTGTCTTATTGTTGCAGTCATTGTGGCTAGTATTGAATCCCTGGAAGCTGGCAGCATGTGGCACAGCTTGACCTTTCAGATCAGGCAGATTAAGAACATTATATTTTCCACCCAGTCAATGTAAGGCCCATGGTTAATGATTACTTAGAGCCTAAATCCCACAGCTGATTTTCTGTCATTTGGAAATGATCAGAGCCCATGTCCAGCAAAATCTGGCAGTGACATTTTTGGCAAGCTCTTGTAACAGCAGATGCTTTCAGGAAAGAGAGAGAGCAAGTGGAGATGAAGGGTAGAAATATCCTATATTTCCAGTAAAATTTATTTTGCTTGTAGTTCAACCATGGACCTTCATTCTTTCAAAATGATGTGTTGATATTGGTGATTTTAACATGGTAATGCATTACACATCACTAGAAGGATGAAATAGTATTAACTGCTTGCTTATTTCAGTTGCACAATTCTTTTTCCACTGAAAAATAGAATTCACTGTCAGAAGTGCACTGAAATAACTTCAACCATTTCAAGAAATAACTTTTTTCTTAATATTCATCAGAATAAGTTTTTTATGTCATTAAAAAGAGAAATCTGAAATTCTCATTTTTATTAAAATGAAGATGAGAAAGAGGAATAGAATCAAGGTGAGGAGAAATATAGCAAAGAATATGAACTTTTCTCTAGTAGCTGGTATCTGGTATTTATTAAATATTTCTTTCTTTTGTTCATTGTTTTTGTTGCTTCTTCTGCTTCCTTTCTCTCTCCTTATCTTTCTTTATATTCAAACTGTATGGAGTACTATATGTCTGCTAGACAAAGGGCTTGGGCCGAGTGGGGGTGGACTAAGGCTTCTAGCCTGGAGGATTTTCCTATGGCTTTTGTTAGGCACTATCAAATGTGTCACAAAAAGTAAAGTTAGGCTCTGGTGACCTGTGTTTTCCTACATGTGGATGTGTTCCAAATATACAATGCATACAAGTTGATTTCTGATGAAAATTGCAAAAGAGCCAAAGTTAGCTTTTGAGCCTACTCATTTTTCCTTTTCTGAATCTTTGCTTTGTTACTTTTCATTCAGTCACACAGAGCCCATATGGTGGTTTATTTATGGCTATCCAAATCCACCAACTTCATATAAGGCCACTCTTAACCAAATGCTCCATATTCCAAAACTTACTCTCTGGTGCTCACCAACTCGCCTATAATCTAAATGCTCATTATTCTCTGAGCTCTGTTATTTTGAGCAATATATTTATTTTGTTCCATGATTATATTCATGGACATCAAACTATAAATGACTGATAGTCAATCAACATTTTCTGAAGTATCCACATGTAAAAGGAGTAGCTATTAGCATAAATTGTTCTTGAATGATAAGATTAGTATATTGGAATATGAAGAAATAGTACATCTGTAAGACATTTGATAATTCTTCTCCTCCTATGCGTATGTTAAGTAGCTGATTAAAGTGATCTAAAAATGTAAAGATAGACAATATGAGACTGTTAAGAAAGCACCACCATCATTGACATGTGACTTCCATGAGGTCCAAGGCAACATCTCCATTTGTTGCCATAGGAAGAGAAGGAAAAGATATAGATCACTTTTACTCCCATTCCATTGACCAGAACATAGTCACACAGCCACACAAATTGCAAAGGAGGCCAGGAAATATACTTTCTAGTTAATAAAACATATTACTAGCCAAAACTTCCATGTTTTAAAGAATATTTAAAGAATAGGATAATGATATTAGACAAATATAGGCACTGACACAAGAGTTTTGGAAAATGGATAGGGAAGTGGGTCCAGAAGACAATACAATTAAGTGGATTTGATGTTGCTTTAAAAATATTACCAGAGAGTTTAGATTGCAACTTTATATGGTTATATCTTGAGGTAAGCCCAAGAAAGGATCCACTCATGTACTATTCTATGTACCACAAAACACAAAGATAGAAAAGGTGTTCTTACCAATTTTGAGGATGAAACAAATGCGAGCAGGGAAACCAGTTCACAAGATGAAAGAATTAAAATTCCATAAAATCTAAGAAGAACAAAATAATTACATGAAATTAAAAAGATGGGAGTTTAAAAACATTAAATGGAAAGTGACTTTAAGCTCTAAAGTACTGTACAAGTACAGAGTGACTTAGAAGATCATGTACTAATGATACATTTCTCTTAAGAATAAATCCAATAAGCATTAGCACTGGGTCATAGTTGCCCCATTTAAAGTAGGCAAGTCATCATTCTCCTAAATCAGGGATGGGGAACGTGAAGTCTTAAGGCCACATGTGGCCTTCTAGGTCCTCAAGAACCTTTCGACTGAGTTTAAATTTTACAGAACAGATCCTGTTATTTTTATTAATACATTGTAGCTCATCTTTTATATTTTTACTTTACTTTTAAAATGAACATATATAAAATACCAAAGAATAATCAAGTTTCAAAAAAATAATCCTCCCAGGCTGACCAGCACAATTAGAACATTATTAAGCCATAAGGGCTAAATCAATGGCTGCTATGCTCATGATTTAGTTCTAACATCCCTCACCTGACTGGTGCCACTACTGGCCAAGGCTGGTTGGTGTGAGTTTATGGGGGTTGAGTATGCCAGTCTGTTATCAGCTTTTGGCAACTGTGAAATTTGTGAACAGGTTCACAGCTCGACAGTATTTTTAAATTCTGTCTGCTTGGCAGCCCATTGTGTCAAAGAAGACCAAGAGAAGGCTGCAGGAAGAAAACAGATTTTTTTTAATTAGGTTCGGCCATTGCAATATTACCTTGTTTCTACTAAAGATAAAATGATTTGCTTGCTTTATGATATTGCTATATTAACATTAAAGAAATTCAGTGCTCATCGGCATTATAACATTCATAAGAACAACAAATATTTTAAATTATAGGGAGAGGTGTGAAAGGTTGTATTGCAGAAATTAAAAGATAAGAAGCAAAGACAATTCTTTCAAGCAGCAATCATACCTGGAAATAATGCCATTGAAGCAATTTATAAAGTAGCTTATATATTCAGGAAAGAAGGGAAGCCATTTAGTGATGTAGAAATTGTGAAAGAATGCATTGCCAAAGTTGCACAATGTTTAGACCATGATAACTTTTCAAGGTACAAACAACTACCTCTTTCAAGGAGAATCATAACTTATTGCCAGCGTGAATTAGCCTTCAATTTAATAGAACAACTTCATACAATACTTCACAAGGAAAATATATATTATTCAATCAATTTAGATAAACCAACTGATACTACTGACTCAGCGCATATTTTATACTTCATTTGGGTCATAACAGAAGATTTTCTTTGCTACAAAGAGTTACTCCTTTTGGGCACTCTTGAAAACATAACATGGAGAATAGATATTAATATCTTCAACAACTTTCAACGTAGTGAAGTTGGACTGAATTTGCTAAATTTAGTGAGTGTATATATAGACGGTGCACCTTCCATGAAAGGAAAACATGAAGGGTTTAGTGCATGGATAGAAAAAGTTCTAACAGATCCAGATGCTCTCATGTCTTTTCATTGTCTCATGTATCACTGTGCTAAAACTACTAATTTAAGTGACACTTTGCAACAAGTTAACAAAGTATTGTTAACTATATTGGTGCAAATGCAACATGGCATTGCCAGTTTCTTAACATGCTAAAATGAAATGATGAGGTAGTCAGTGTGGATTTGCTGTATCATTCTAACGTGTCTTGGCTATTGTAGGGACAGGTGTTAGCCAAAATTTTATCTCCATAGGAACAGATAAATTTTATGAAGAATAGAATTGGCAATGTGAATTATTGAAAGAAGATTTCTATAAGAATACAGCATTTCTGTGTGATACCATGTCAAATCAAAACAACTTGAATATTTCTTTCCAAGGTAGAATTAAGTCTATATGTGATACATAGCAAAAAAAAAATCTAAGCATTTTGAAAAAATACTATCTTTTTTCAAATCACTTCTTCTTCAAAAGAAAATTTCAGTTGAACATTTTCCCCAGTTAGTAAAGGTCATTGATGAGCAAGATGATATATGTGAATCAGTTGAAGAATTCGCAGCTATTATAGACCTATTAATTGAAAAATACAATGAAAGTTTCACTGACTGTGTAAATATTGACATCACACTCAAATTAGCATTTCAGCTTCACCTAGTTGACATCACCAAGGCACCTAAAGAACTACATATGGAATTGGTTGAGCTATCAGTAAATGACATTTGGAAATCATTGTTTGATGCTAAGAAAGATCCAATTGAAATATGGAAAAATGCAGAATACCCACGTTTGGCAACATGTCTGAAAAATGCTCTCTTGCTTTTCAACTACTTATTAATCTACATTCTCCTACCTCACCCAAATCAAGACACCCTTAAGGTCACAAATGACTGATATCCATCTAGAGGATCAACTGAAACCATGGATCTCCGTGATACAACCAAATATTCAAATACTTTCCAACCAAAAGCTGACACAACAAAGTCATTAAAAGGTTAATTAACTTTAAAATTAACAAGTAGTTTTCATTTACTGAAATTATTAAGTACATAATTTTTTAGTTTTTTATAAAATAATGTACATTTTTAAGTATATATAATTGAAGTTTCTTGAATGCAGCCTATTTGATTACAGCTAAATTAATGCAGCTTTGCAACATGAAAATGTTCCCCACCCCTGATCTAAATACTGCATCAGAATGAATATACCTATATGGTTGTCATTGAAATAAATGCCACATTTGAAGGTAGGCTTCAACAACAAAAAGGACAAAAATATAAAGGCAATCATTTAATATGTGAAATGATGGAGAGAACTATGAATATTTTCCTTGAAGAGGACAAGGTTTATGAGGGGCAATAAATGATAAAAAACTTCAAATATTTGAAAAATTGTCAATAGAATGTGCAACTCTATAGGGCCAAACTAGAACAATTAGATTATGCAGAGATGTATGACAAAAACTTTTCAGTATGACAAAAACTATTTCCAATAATTAGACTACTTTGTAAAAGGTATGTCTTTGGAAGGAGCCAAGTTTCTAATCTGCATTCTTTCACGACCTCTAAGATTTCTTCTACCTCAGAGATTCTGTAATATCATTAAGCATTTTTGAGCAAAACGATTCCCTCAACTTCATATATGCATGAATACACAGACACATATAGAAACATGCACAAAAACAGTCCATCAGAAATTAGGTAAATAGCACCGATAGTGGTTGCCTGGTGGGTACACTATCCAGCTACTTCCACCACCAGTCTTTCACCTTTGCCATGACTTTTTCTTCTGTAAGTGTTTGATTAAACATAATTATGGTTCTTGGAATATATGTGCCCAGCACAACATAGAATATACAAAACTCCTAGATACAGAGGGATTTTTCATTTATGGGGCTTAAACAGCAGATATATGTATGTGGCATCAAGGAGTAGGTGGTATGCAGCTTTGAAAACTAAAGTACCAAATATAAGTTGTTAGGAAGCCAGAGTGCATTTTCCTACTCCAATTTCAAGATTGTAGATTTGATTACATGAGGCTTATTTCATCATTGGAGTGAAGTGATATAAGCATGTCCTTGAAGTCAGATGACTTGAGTTTGAGTCATTGTTCTTGGACATTTTTAGTTCTGTGAATTTTGGCAGATCACTTAGTCTCTCTTATCCTTGATTTCTTCATTTTCTTCATTTTTAACAGAGAGTAATGACTGTCTTACAGTATCACTCTGAATGTCAAATGACATAATCATGCTAAACATTTTGTAAATTCTATGCCAGTAATATATTATTAACATTATTCATGGCAATATTTTCAAAGATGAAATTTTCTCTTACTCTGAAATTTCTTGTTTATCCCTATGGATTATCTGTATCCTCTTTTCAATTTCATTCTGGCTTTTCTCTGCCACCTGTCATATATCTGGGACAGTTTTTTTCATTCCCATGTTTATTTCTCCATCCATTCCCATCAATTACTACTTTCTCAAATTAACGTTTATTTTAACATTAGCTTATGAGAAAAAAAGGATGGAGGGAAAAGTGGCTGTAAAGTAGCATATAAACAGAAATCCAAATATGACTGTACTTTAAATTAATGGAAGCATTGAACAAACTCAAATAGAAGAAAGTTAGCTAGAGCTCAAAAATTCAGAAGGGTTTGGGGGATTCAGAAGATTATAATCTACTAAATATCTACAAGAGATGGCAATCTGCCAGCAGGGAAGAACTCAGTCATGCAATGCCCCACACATCCTCCTTGTTGCTACTTCTTCATCTGCCCTGGCTCTAGTGGCTTTTGCGTTGGATGTCAGCTTTTGTGTTGAATGTCTCTCTCTCTCACCTTTTGGGGGTATGTCTGTGGTATATACATTTTTTCCCAGAGACAGAAGCAGATGGAAATATGGGAATCTGAGCTGAAGTGGGTTGAACATTTACTTCTCCTCACAAGTGGGAGCAGTGACCACTGTAGTGACCAGGATATCCATGCCAAGAGGCTAACAATCCACCAAATAGAGGTGTATGAAGAACTAAGTTTCACCTCACTAGGAAGTGGGAACTACTCCTGGAAGATGGAGGAAGAAAATCGAAAGGACAGATGTTCATCCCCATTCTACCTCAGGTTCAGGCTTATTTAGCTAGAATGAAAGATCCAAATTGCCTTAATGATGGCCAATGACCTTGCCAGAGTGCTATTAAGAAGAAGAGGTAGGCCGGGCGCGGTGGCTCACGCCTGTAATCCTAGCACTCTGGGAGGCCGAGGTGGGTGGATCGTTCTGAGCTCAGGAGTTCGAGACCAGCCTGAGCAAGAGCGAGACCCCGTCTCTACCAAAAATAGAAAGAAATGAATTGGACAGCTAAAAATATATACAGAAAAAATTAGCCGGGCATGGTGGCTCATGCTTGTAGTCCCAGCTACTTGGGAGGCTGAGACAGTAGGATTG